>CM068828.1:66949540-67122719 GCA_028554795.2 Sinohyriopsis cumingii
TGATGGAAGCGCTCGCCCTGTTCCTCCGAGTACGCTACCGTGTTCTCCTTGAATTTATCAAGATGTGCATCTAGGTTTTGGACTTTGAGAGACATTCTGCAGCGCATTGTGCCGTAGTTCTTTACCATAGTCTCAACCAGTTTCACATAGTTTTCGGCCTTGTGATTGCCCAGGAAGCCCCGAACCATTGCGACAAAGATGTTTCAAGCCGCTTTCTCCTTACTAGTGAGCTTCTTGTGGAATTCACTGCACTCCAGGATCTTCTTTATCTGTGGTCCGACGAAGACAGCGGCTTTTACCTCTGACTCAGGCAGCTTAGTGAAAAAGTCTTGAAGGTACTTGAAGGCTGCCAACTCCTTATCTAGAGCTCTGACAAATTGTTTCATAAGGCCCAATTGGATGTGCAGTAGTGGCATCAGCACCTTCCGGAAGTTCACAAGTGGCTACCACTTGACGTTGTTCCTCCCCTCAGAGAACTCGGTCCGCTGGGGCCAGTCCCGCCGGTGGTAGTGCATCTTGGTGTCTCTGCTATCCTAAAGGCAAAGATTTCAGGGAAATTTGGCAAAACCGCCTTGGAGACCCATCAAGAATGCTACCATTTTGAAGTCTCCAATGACCTCCCGGCAGTACTTATTATGCTTCAACGTTTCCAGCGAGGTCTTGATACTATTGTAATCCTCTCAAGGTAGTACCGAGTGATTCAGGAGAAGAGACCTGTACTTGTTCCCATTATATAGTAGCACGGCCTTGTGGCTCCTGGATGAGCTGTCAATGAAGAGGTGCCACTCATTATGGTTACAGGCGATCCCGATTGCCTCGTGCAAACTCGTCACATTGTGGCAGAAGCAGAGGCCATCTTGACCGGTGAAGAAGCTGGAGAAAACTTAGTGACGCTTCCTCTGATCTGCGACTTGCACTTTCATCCAACAAGTTCCACTGCTTGCGCCTAGACATCAAAAGCTCGGCATTGGACTTGGCAAGAACAAGATCTCATAACAAGTCGTTGATGTCTTTTTTGGTTGGTGTAGTAATGGTTTCTCTTCTCAGCGCCACCTCTGAAATTGTCATCTGGATCTACAACATCTTCCTCGCTCTCTGACGTGCTGCTCTCTTCTAAAAGTGGCTGCTCTCTCTCCGGAGGTCAGCGAAGTGTGTCACCGGGGCGATGGATGAAGAAAGGTCCGGATAAGTGATAGTAGGTGCATTATTGCCTGTCCGACGTTTGGAAGGTTCCAACGTGCAGAAGTAGCTATTGCTTGAATGGTCAGTGTGTTACCGCCAAATTCTTGGGATAGCGAACTTCATGGCTCTATTTTCCCCTCTCAACCATCCCTCAAAACTACATTTATTTTACCCATGACTGTGTTGAAACAGTTAAAAAAAATATAAATATCAAAGCAATTAATAAACAGGGTTATATACAAGGATATTTGCAAATTATTATTAACTGAATGTGTTTATTTGCCTTAATTTTGCAAATTTTTAATTGTGCACTTACCAAATTTCTGTTTGTAGAGATTTACTCTATTGTGTAAGAGATTCTCGCATCATTTTTCGCATATATTTTGTCAATAACATTGAAAATTGTAAAATATAAACTTTTGAGCTACAATTGTCAATCTAATCTTCCATAAAAAAAAATTCAGTGCTCGCAGGTAAAATGAGGTGCCAAGGGTTTGTCTTGATCCTCGATATGCATGCTGAATTATGCCTTGTGGGTCTCACACATCTAAGCAGATGATTCCACGGAGTACCTTTTCGCTCTTTTCTTGATAAATTGGCCGCAGACATAGCAACATGCGTCTGCCGGATGCTTGAAGCCTCTTGATGCCATCTCAGATAAATGCAGATATGTATCCACTTAGGCAGCTAGAACTAAACTGAACTGGTGGGCTTAAGACCCCTGTATTTCTACTACAGGAAAGTCATAGAAAGCTCTAGAAGTTACTCCAAGTTTACTCAGCACTGAATCTATCTGGAATCTTCTGGAAAATAGATATATTTCAAAATATCACTGTCCTGCTCACAAAAGCCAAGTTTGTGGGAGATAATAGCCATTTTCTACACTTCTGAGGTATAAGCATTAGGAAATAACACTTACTACGCAGGAAGAAAACAATAATTTGTTACACAGTGTATTTAGCCATGGAATGTAATCAGAGAGCATCAATTATGGTCACATATACTTACAACGGATATTTCTAGTCACAACAAATATGTTAATGCTTTCAATGGTATATTCTGATCCAGTGAAATAATAGGTGATCAAATCTCAAATTTTTAACATTTCCGTTTTACCAGATTAGACACTATATTGTTTTCTTTCAAAAATTATTTATTTGACCATAGTTCCCCAAAAACAGTGATGTTCTGACAGTGGCCTAACAGACGTGGTAGCAGGTATAGCCGTGCTGTGGGGCCAGGTCATCTTAAGAGCCGGGTCCAACCAGGAAAAAATTTAAGTGACAGTAAAAGGGGGAGGGCAGTACAAAATGTTTGCTGTGGGGCCCCCATGGTGAGATAGTTACGCCACTGTGTTCTGATATTTTAGATAACAAGATCGTGTTTGAATCTTTAACGCGATTACCGGTATCTGTCTGATCAATCAGTAATTACTATAGGTTAAAACTGTCCATAATACTATTATAAACGAATTCTATATACAGAGCAAAGCTCTCTATCAGTTGCAATTTATAATGTATTTCAATGATTAGTCAGAAGTCGGGTCAATACTACTGAAGTTATGTAATGCAAAGATACCGTTAATTGCACAATCTTTGACTAGAAATATCCACCACAAGAGTTGTAACATGATGCATGCATCTGGAAATAATTATAATTATGTTATCTGTCTTGTAAGAGATTGTATTTGTGATGGTTCCGGAATGTTTATGCCATCTATGGGGCAAACTTTGTGACCTCTGCCATGGTAGTGTACATTAAATCAAGTAGGTCATACGCAGGTAGATACAAAGGAGGATAACAAAGGAAGAGAAGAGATAAACTAGCATATTCCCACGGAAGGTATCATGGTATCAACCCAAGCGTGGTTATCTGATGAATAAATATTAAAGTAATAATGATCACGTTCTTTAACTGAACTTAGATTATCG
Organism: Sinohyriopsis cumingii; assembly: GCA_028554795.2. Taxonomy (NCBI): domain Eukaryota; kingdom Metazoa; phylum Mollusca; class Bivalvia; order Unionida; family Unionidae; genus Sinohyriopsis; species Sinohyriopsis cumingii. Next base: position 66,952,654 of record CM068828.1, read on the forward strand.
CCAACCTCGAAAATACGTATTATGAATTGAGCTAGCTTGAAAGCATATAATGAGTATTAGTGTTGTTAGTGGATTATCTCTATCCCTGTCTCTCTCTCCACACACACACACACACACACACACACACACACACATATATAATATATATATATATATATATACTGAAAATGTATACGATTCACCTTAAAAGCTGTATAACAATAGAGTAAATCTCTACAAACAGAAATTTGGTAAGTGCACAATTAAAAATTTGCAAAATTAAGGCAAATAAACACATTCAGTTAATAATAATTTGCAAATATCCTTGTATATAACCCTGTTTATTAATTGCTTTGATATTTATATTTTTTTTAACTGTTTCAACTTGACTCTTACATTACAGCGGCAAGGACAGGGTACCTTGCGTTAACCCATTGATTGTTTACTTCAACTACATATGTATCGAGCTTGAGAGAGAGAGAGAGAGAGAAACTCTAATGGCATCGTATTCCTAATATTAAGCCATAAGGTAGGATGATACAAAGGTCGTGATGGAATGCTAAGATAGCGTTCAATCCTTAATGGATGCTACAAATATTCTTTCCAAGTAGATACAAAGGAGCAGAACAATAGAAGAGAAGAGATAAACCAGCAAATTATCACGGAAGGTATCACGGTATCAAACCAGGCGTAGTTATCTGATGAATAAAAATAATAATGATCACGTTCTTTAACTGAACTTAGATTATCGCGAACCTCGAAAATACGTATTTTGAATTGAGCTAACTTGAAAGAATATAATGATTTTTGTTATCCTTTTCAACTTGCCTCTTACATTGCAGTGGCAAGGATCGAGTACACTGCGTTAACCGTTTACACAAACGATGTATTTAGTATCTATTTACAGTAATGACGTATGCGTTTTACGCTGTATGAGAACTTTAGACTTAGTGTGTACCCATTGTTTGTTTACTTCAACTACATATGTATCAAGCTTTCAGGAGAGAGAAAGAGACTCTAATGGCATCGTATTCCTAATATTAAGCACTAAGGTAGGATGATACAAAAGTTGTGACGGAATGCTAAGATAGAGTTCAATCCTTAATGGATGGCTAAAACTATTCTCTCCAAGCAGAGTAATATGATCTCAGTAGGGCAAGAATCATGATTATCTTTCCTGTGTTTTATGACATTGGGTGCGTGATGGTTCAGAATAATCAATACCATCTACGGGACAAAATTTGTGATCCCTATCGTTGTGGTATGTATGAAAATAGATCACATTTTGGTGACATACAAGCAAAATAGTATTTTCCAAGCATATTTGTAGCATGTATATTTAATTGAAATGGTACATGTTTAACCAGTTAATATATTGTTACGTACACACACACACACACACACACACAGATATATATATATATATATATATATATATATATATATATATATATATATATATATATATATATATATATATATATTACAAGCAGCATGGCATTTAAACTGCTGATATAAAGCAATTTGATTTAACAATACTGTTGTTACATAAAATTGTGATCCACCCATTAATACGCCTATATAAATATTGATTCATCATTAGGTTATGTTTCATCAGTATGCTATCGCTTTTATATTTGCTAAATCTGTAATGAATTTCCACTGATTAATAATTAAATAACGATAAAAAATACAATAATATCCGACTTTGAAATGAATTAAATATAGTACACAATCTCATCGAAATCCTGTCTGCTTTCACAGTGATCGATCTCTCTCTCTCTCTCTCTCTCTCTCTCTCTCCAGCAGGGTGAGAATACGTGGAATCCTGTAGAGTGAGAGAGAAAAAGACATCAGAGTTTTCACCAAGTATCCAACAAGGACAAGGGACTTTGTAATAGTTAGGTGTACATGTTACATGGGATTTTCATACAGTGTTCATAGTACCAATGATTACAAGTTGCAAAGCATGTCAAGATTGCACGGTAAATTTATTGGTTAAGAGGAATACATACCGTAATCTATTTCATGCTTTGCTCTCATTTTATTTCTTTTATTTTTGTTTTTTGTTGTTCTGTCTCCTATTTTATAAAACCTATTAAATAGGGTCATAAAACAGATTATAAATATCAAAATGTCTGAAAACGGCTCTAGCCCCTCACCTACATTCAAAAGGCATTTCTTTCTCACTGTGTTGGTTGTTGAGGCTGCAGTAAACAAATCGACCCAATAAAGAAAGGTAAGGAAGGGCAATGAATAAACTGCATTTATGGAAAGTATCCCCAACCACACCACAACATCACTCTGCTGTCAGCATATGTTTTTACCCACCCAACCCCTCTCCCTCTCTCTCTTTCTCTCTCTCTCTCTGGACCACCGTAGAATGATAACAGCAAAATTATGTGAAAAAACTAGCGTGGCGAAATTTCTCCTGTGTCATGTGACGATATCTCAGGAAGTATGAATGAACGCAAAATGTAGTCACAAAAACCAAATCGAATGGGTAAATTAGTAAAGGAAGATAGAAACGATTATATGGTCGGTTTGTTTATTACATCATACTAACGACTTAGGTCAAATGTAAAGATACTTATTTATTTGAATATCACTGGAGGGCTCCTAATATCATTAAGTTTATATTTCAAACTCGTTTCAATATGTTACGTGGTATACGAATGGCTACGAGTTCAATGTTTAAAGAGTTACATATGCTGTGTTCGTGATGCTCTACTTTCTTCTTAACTTGTTCATTTAAACCATTTTTCATGTTTAAAACATAAGTGTCTCTTTTGTAATTATAATGAATGAAAATAGTAGTTGAACAACTTAAAAGGGGCAATATATTAACTCGCAAGATTACGATTACTTGCAAAGAGTAAAGAACTACATTTTGTAGCGGACACACTAGCGAGGGCTGTTCAGATTTCATTCATTCTGTCACTACACACTTGCTCGTGGTCAATCTTACTATCGATGGAAATGCGTGCGTGTGTGTTTATTGTGTGTGATATAAATTAAATATTTGTATAGCATGCACGCTGTATCTTTGAGATACCATAAGTTGTATACATTTTTCATTAAAAGGAAACTAAGCAAGCCTGATAGACAGTTAGATAGATAGAGAGAGAGAGAGAGACAGACAGACAGACGCAAATTTAAACTTTATTTCTTTCTTGAAGTGAATCATATTTGCTGCTTTGAAAATGGATCTAGATGTTCAGTTGCAGGTGCAGCATGAATACACTGAGCACGTCATCAAGTCGTATTTTATTATACTAGAAAAAAATTGCTCTTGAAATTTGACAGTTATTAAAAACACTGCTTTAATTTTTTAACGTTCTAGCAAAACCATTAAGAATTAATTTTGTTTTTGGATAGTTCCAAAATAAAGTGAAAGAGTTTCTATTTAATAATGACAAATTAGTGCAGATTAAATCAAATGTTTTCATAAAACGTTTCATTAACAGACGTCCATGCAAACATTTAAATGTCAACCAGTTAAAGTTTGGCACTAGGTCACCTTGTGTAGCAGGAAAAAGTAATTACCCCCAAAGTGATTTGAATCAGTAAATTCCAGATTTCATTGTCTTTGGAAGATGATTCGCAGGAATTTGTATACATCCTTTTACAGCACGCTTGATCTGTTATAATACATATAATATATAAGTCTAAAAATGCATATTAAATATTGGAGCTATTGTTTCAATGTAATTTATTAATTTAGTTTTTAATGCATTAGCTAGACCCGAAAATTTTAATAACTTGGTATGAAGTTTAACTTTATTGACAAACCTTTCCTGTACAATCCGTGAACCATCTACAGCTACAACGTCATTTATGTATAACATTCTTTTTCGAACCCAACATTTATATGTCACACTTGACACTGAATTGTGTGTAGTCAAATGTTCCTGCATTGTGCATGAACGAAAATGTACTCGGATTTCGTTGCCTCGTCCAACGCACCAGAGGGTGGTTTATTCTCGACTTCATCAGTTTCTAAATACTGAGTTTCACTTCTCTGAAGTTCTCTGGATGTGGACTTTCATCGCAGCCATGATACTTGTTGAATAAATTCTTGTTGTTTTATCACAGTATAATGAGTTTTGATAGAAAGTTGTCCACCTTTCAGAGGGCTTCTTGAACACATAGCCTGTAAGGGGGCAGGGGCCAGTTGTTATGTACAAATTTAATGCCGCAATCATTGACCTAGTATCAAAAAATCATAAAAAATCAAATACACAAGTGAGGTCAAAAAGGTCCATATTTTTAGATACCCCTATTAAAACAAAGCATAACAATATTATCCACTTGACTAAAATAAGTCAGTTCATAGCAGAAGAGGTTTATGAGCAGCAGAAGGGGCGAACAGACCGACCTTTAGAAGCTTCCAAATACCGATATAAACCTTCCTAAAAAAAGATTAAAATGACCTTAAATATCAAAAATATCTAACCACATGGAGACTTCTCTAGGTGTTCCTCAAAGAGTCTATAATTGGGTTAGTTCATTTTATTTTTCTACTAGAAATCATTGGGTGTGTGAATACATTACAAAACACGAACCAACTTGAGGTCGCGCCTCTTCTGCTGCTATTAATTAAAAATTATTATATCATAATATGGTACATCCAGAATCCTACACAGCTGGGTTGGCACGAGAACGACTAGAAGCAATCAGGACATTTATTCCTGTTAGAGACTCATTCAGAAAAAACCTACTGGCGCAGCAGGAAGCACGTGTTGAATTTGCTAGGGGTACAGACCAGTTATTTAAAACCATTACAGCGGTTACTGAAAAAGTTGTATACGGAGATATTAAAGATGAAGAAGAGAAAAAGAGGGTCTTCTTCCGGTATTAAAACGAACTGCCGAACAAACTGAAAAAATAGCAGCAAGAACCAAGAAAACAAAAAAGATTTTACGAGACCTTCCAACTGAAATAGCTGCAGGTGAACCTCCACCGGTCGATGCAAGAATATCTGAGGATAGTACTAAAACAGAACAGCCCAGGGCTAAAGTTGATATAAACGATACATTTACCGAGAAAAGTATTAATGCCATAAAGGAAATGAAAGACATAAATGAATTAGCTAAGGCTGCCGTGATAAGTTATGATCAACGAGGTAGAGTTTTAAAATCCGAGTATGTCAGTGATCCCGTGAGTCGTGAGAATTGGTACAAATGGATATATCGTATCCATCATGGAGTTGATCGTGTTAAACTGCTGATACTAGATATATTGCATTTATTCACGCAATAGATAGATATTTTGCACGAATACCACAACCACAAGTACAACTTTCCTCACCGCAACAACCTTCTTCATCACAAAAGTCAAAACCTTTTCGACCAGCGCAACAATCTCCTCGACCACAATCTCCAGAAGAAGAATTTCACGATGCACCAGGTGCTACTGGTAGTGGTTTGGAAAATAATTTTGTTTGTCCTGATAATATCCTTAATGATGTAGAACGGTTAGAGGTTCTCATAGGGGGAAACGTGCCGAAAATAACTCACCAGAAATAATTAATGAAGCGGCTCATATTTGTCGGCGATTATTTCAAGGCGGTATCATGGATATTGGCGTTTACCGAGAACTTATCGATGAACTGGTTGATGATTACAGTGACTCTAGTCACCATGATTAGATAAATGGTAAGTAAAATAAGATGATCGTACACAATAATCATTATAGACCTGTACCGGTCAGAGCAATAAAGTCACGATTACCAACCTACAGAGCGATTTACGGAGATGGACTTGGTAATGTTGTTCAGGGATTATTTGCAAGGTTAGCTCCAAACGTAGCGCTTGTTGCAAAACAATTATCGATGAAGGCTATTGATGTCGTTCATGTAAAAGCTCCTGGTGCAATTGTCAATGTTGCTGGTAAGGCGTTCTCGACAATCAAAGAAAGAATGTCACGATTAATATGCAGACCGCAGGCGGTTCGATCACAGCCACCAGTAAAACTACCAAGTACTGAAGTTATGCCCGCAGATGTTAGTAAAATAATAAATCAAGCTGCAAATAAAAATCTAGCAGCCTTGATGGATCAAGGATCTGATGCAGCACAAAGAAATAGTACTGCGAATTTGATAGCAGGAAGTGGACTTCGTACTCGTTGATAGTTGATTTAAATCGAAAATATATAATAAGATGTTTATACGCACATCCGACACAGCATTTGACATAAATGAACCGGTCGTCAAAGATGAATCAGTACGTGATTATGAATTTTATTCTTATGACGCAAGACAATCAAATCAACGCGGACGTACCGAACTTCAAGTTCAGGATACAAGTAGATATTTCTTACCTTGTGAGGCGTTTATTGAAGTAGAAGGTGAACTTGAAACGAATGTTGCAGCTAATACACCATACGCTGATAATTTGCGAGTTGGTTTTGTCAACAACGGTATTATGGCATTGTTTGATAGCGCCACATATATGATTGATGGACAAAATATTGAATCAGTTCAGAAGGATATTGATGTTGCTACAACAATAATTGGTCTAGAAAGATATTCTGATGATTATACAAGATCAGCCGGTCCATCAATGATGTTTGCTAAAGATATTACCGACAACGCTGATCATGTTCAATATACTAAAATACGGACACCACAAAATACTTCAGCTGATCCACAAATAGATGATTTTCAACACGCAGCCAGACCAGCTGCTGCTTTTGATATTATAGGAAGTGTTAATGTAACTTACAACTTAGGATTTGCAACACGCCAAGCAACGTTGAAAGGTAACGGCTGAGATTTTTCATGTGTAATTCCACTGTCTCACATCTTCGGATTTTGCAGAAATGTTAGAAAGGTCATCTTTGCTGCTAAACACACAGTTGTGCTCGTAAGAAAAGGCGATAATAATGATGCAATCTGGCGAGGTGCTGGTGTTGCTGATAGTGAAGTAAATATAACAAAACTCTCACTGTGGATACCTGTAATGATTCAATCTTTTACAGAAGAACAGAAATTATTGTCTTTTATGGATCAAGGCGGTAAATCATTGCTATCATGGTTGACAACAACCAAAGACAGTCTTCAATCCGATCTTAACGGTAATTTTACATATGACATAGCATCACAACAAGGCTTTTCTGCACCACGACATATTTTTGTTTGGATGCAGAATATTAATCGGACGGGTGATCAAGAAAATTCACATATGATATTTGACAACCTCGGTGTTACCGAGGTTTCGTTGAGAATTAACGGGCAACAAGAACCATCCGAAGATATATTATTAAATTATACACATAACCATGTAGCACGCGCATATCATCGTTTCATGACATTTATGGGACGTGATCAAAATGTAGATACTGGGTTGCAAATATCTCAGATTTTACAAATCTGTCTCCGATTTATTATTTTGCGCTAGAGCATCTTGATTTATCAAAGCAATCTGTTGTTGATATACATTTGCGAGTTCGTGTTAATAACCCACCAGTTCTCGCGGTTGGCCCACCAACTGTTTATGGTCCTTACAGAGCAATCGCGGTCAAACTAAGCGATAAAGCGATGTTACTTGAAGGTGGTAGTGGTCGAATGAGAGTCGTTGATGCACCAGTAGAAAATCTTTAATCGTGTTGTTTATAAACACGAGTATTATCATAAAAATGTAATACGGACACGTTAATGTTACCATAACCCCGGGTCAGGTGACAAAATTACAATCAAAACTTGCAGGTAAATGCGGAACAAAAATAACGTTAAAACAGAATCAGATTTCTAGTGGCGGTCCAAATAAATTATCGTTAACCAAGAATCAAATAAAACACTTCAACAAAGCCCTAGAATCAAAAACTGGAGTTCAACTTCATCTTTCTCGGAGTGCCATTAAAGATATGATTAAAACAGGTGGTATCTTTCCACTTCTCGAGGCTATACCAGCATTAATAGCTGCTGCCGCTCCAGCCGTAGCAAAAAGCAGCTGCGTTAGGTGCTTTTGGAACCGCTGATGGAATGGCATTAAAAAAAGCATCAGGAAAAGGATTAAAAAACAGGGACCGGATTAAGATTACCAGGATCTCATCGAGGAAAATATCTGAGGTTTCCAGGGACCTATCTACGTTGAACTCCCAATGGGGTTTTACACCGATGTCAAATTTTGATTTACTTAATGCTGCTAAACAGCTAAAAATAAAGCCTTTAGAGGTGTTTTCATGCGAGATCAATTACTACAACGACCAAACAATACTGAAACGGGTATTATCAATCTCAATTCGAATTCAGGACCTGGTACTCATTGGGTATCATGCGCAATTGATCCACGTGGAATCGTTTATTTCAATTCACATGGGTTAGCTCCACCCCGTGAGTTTATCAAGTATGTCACACCGTTGGGTACAAAAGTTTGGTATTCAGCGCTGCCAACACAAACAGTGACAGATCCGCCAATATGCGGCCGTGAAGTAATTAATGTATTTAACGCTATATCAAGATCTTCTGCGGCACCTCATAAAGTTGTGCATGATTATACAAGTAACCATTTCGATAAACGCAAAACGTTTTAAACAGGTCTTAAATTATAATGGTTGATATTTACGGAAGCTCTTCTTCTACCAGCGAAAAGAAAAATTCCAACGATATCTAAAGATGAAGTCGCTGATTTTATGAATCTTGTTGGAGTTGGCCAAGATGAAGTTGTTGCTTTTCAGGATAAATACGGTGTTTTAAAAACGAGTAACATCAAATGGAATGATATACTTCTACGAGTACTCGGTGCGGTCACGGATAATATATCTGTGTTTACTGACGGTGGTAGAATCAGGGATTCAAGTATGTCGTTTGCAACCATCAGAGATGAAATTGCAAGAAGCGATGCTAATCGTTTAAGAAACACAAGCGACACAATGACAGGAAAACTCAGCATGAACGGGAATAAGATTGTAGTGTTCAGAGATCCAAAATCCGACGAAGATGCCGCGACAAAAAAATACGTTGATGTTAACTACAACACCGTAGATGGTAAACTATCCATGTAGCGGGCAGAGTACGATGTTCACGTAAGCGTGTTTACTAATCTCCATAGAAAGTTTAGAAAACTTAATGAAATCGCAGATGAATTCTTTGGTGATCCATTCACCATTGACGGAAAACTCTCTGATATCAAAAAGACATTGGACACGATTAAAAAAACACAAAGAGACATCGTAAGTGGGATTCATCAGATCGTTAACAAAATTAGTTTGATTAAAATCTCACTTGGAGTAACTCCCGGGCATATTACCAACATCGTATACACCGTATCATCTGGCTTCGCAACATGGTCAAAGCAAAATAATAATATAAAATATACCGCAACAGTCACTGGTGTGTACAGGCTGTATGTGTTCAGTGCGGCAACATTTGAGATTTTCACAACGTATCCGTGGCGTCATTCAACTAATACGTTTTTTGGAGTTGTGTCTATCATATTAAATAAAGGAACCGAAGAAACGATTATTCTGGAAGCAGCTGGTAAGAAATTAACCGCAACATCTTACTGGTGGTGTCTAGAATTTGTAGCTGAAACACCTCAATTGGTCACTATATAAAAATATAATGAGTACCTCATCGCATCATTACAGGTACAATCAAGCACGTGAATGACATACACAATTAAAAGATACCGTCGAACAATACACGGCAAAAATAAAGAAATATCGAAGACGATTAGTTATCGTTGACGTAATCGTTTATTCAGCATCCGCTGTTGTTGCTGGAACCGGCGTTTTATTATCAACAATGACAATGATGGCACCAGTAGCCGTGACAGTATGTATTTCAGTCACAACAACGATTGCTGGTGTTTTCAATATTATTGCAAAATAAAATATATACTTGCACGAATGAAAAATTATCCGATTACATGATAAAATTACATACAGTGACAACAGCATACTCCAAGTTATCTTCGTTGTTATCAGCAAGTCTCAGTGATGGAATAATTTCTGACTTTGAGTTTTCAGAGATGATTAAAATATATCATGATGGCATTGGTATTAAAGGTACGAGTATAATCAATAATGACAACGTCAGTAGATTTACTCCAACAGATCGTGAGAAACACAACTCCGCCGTAAACCACTGTGATCTCTGTAAGTTCGACTAATCTTGAATTTAACATCAATTTTCCAACTGCGATTCCGTTAAAAGAAATCGCACTAGCACAATTACGAGTATACTATAATTGGCCAAACATCAGATCGAAATCATTTGCTGGATTACATGCAAATAATTCTCTTGTGTTTGCTAATAAGAACAAAACCAGTGCCGATGGCACCCAGGAAACCCCTGACTGGCAGGTTGTTGGAATACCCACTGGCAGTTATGAGAATCAATGATGAATTTCAGCGCAGGATCAAATCAATCACCGGAAGAGAGTCAAAAATATCAGTTAATGTTCATCAACCAACTTTATATACCACGATTGAAATACACTCTCCTGATTATATCGTTGATATTTATCAATCATCGATAAGAACCGTACTAGGTTGGCCTGAAATCCCGCCTGTGTATCATTGGCCACCAGAACCCAAATTAATTGAATTTCTTACGGACGAAACAAAGTTTATAACAACTCCAAAATATCGAAATTTGTATCTATGGACTGGCAAGGATACTCGTATTATTCATGATGGGAAAAAAAATTATCTCCTATGGTACCGTTTTCCATCACTGATTATGACAGAAAAACTTCAACTAGTATTGTTTATGAAAGAGATTTCAGAGAAAAAGCTAGTAGAATTAAAATTGAATACACAACTACATTAACGACATTAGCACGTTTATTTAAAAATTATATTCTGGAGTATCCCAATACTAAAACATCAGATCATTGCAACGATACAGCATTTAAATCAAATTGTATTATACCTTAAATACGCTAATCAGATTATTGTTGAGGTAATAAATGCTAATACTTATATAGATACAGGAGAAAAAAGTATCAAACAAACATATGTTGATCATTATAAAATAGCTGAAGCAGATTTATTAAATTTTACACTACCAGGATTTGAAACTGGCAAACTATTATCATTACTCAACGATGTTATTAATAAAAACTTTCCTAAAATTATTGAGGCATGGATAAAAATAGCTCCACCTCCGGTCATCCTCGGATACAATAACGATCGTCACGTCTCGCCGGGAATCGTTAATATAATTTCAACGATCGCGGTTAATCTCGTTTGTGATGTGATTTATGGCAGCTATCAAATAGATCTTGGAAAATCAAATCAGACTCAACAAGGATATATTTTATACACATTCACTCCACAAGTCTCCCTGGGATTTTGATCGTGCAAGAACTAACTAAACCTGTTTATCTACGGTGTCATAATAATGTATTAACACGAATACATTTCAAACTCACCGACCACCTCGGACACTTAATTGACCAGCGTGCAGAAGAATTACTTGTAAATCTGTATGTGAAATCCTAGGATTTCTGTCCTAAGATTCCTAACTTTGTTAGGTCTTAATATTTTTATTATTATTCTGAATTTCTTTATTTTTTATGAAATGAATCAGATTTTTGCAATTCTGATGGGGTAGTTGGTAGTCAAAATCGTGTAAATCGATCAGTTTTGTAATTCGATGAGGTGGATGGTACTCAAAATTATGCAAATTGATCAGTTCGTTAATTTTGATGGGTAGTTGGGAAGTCGAAATAGTATAAATCGATAAAAAAAATTGTAAACTCATCAGAAATATAATTTATTCTGAAATATTTTATTTCATTCTTAAATATTTTATTATTATTCAGAAATATTGTTTATGAAATCGATGAGATTTTTGTAATTTTTATGGGTAGTTTGGTATTCAAAATCATGTAAACTGACCAGTTCATTAATTTCGATAGGTAGTTTGGTGATCAAAATCGTGTAAACTGATGAGTTCGTTAATTTTGATGGGTAGTTTGGTACTCAGTATCGTGTAAATCGATCAATTTTGTAAAACATACCACAAAAATTATTTCAGAATAATAATAAAATATTTCTGATAATAATAAAATATTTCAGAATACTACACATGCTCGATCATATTCGTTTCACCAGTAACGAAGTTACTTGCTGACATAATTTTTCTTAATTGTCTTATACGAGCATTAATCGTTTTCTTTTCTTCGCATTCACGGTATAATTCTAATCTAGTTTTTTCTGCTGCGGCTGAGAGAGGAACGAATTCCTTCACCTGATCATCTTTTACTGCAGCAAGTGACTGAAACATCGCCGTCTGAATTCGTTTCATGAACTTGTACTCAGATGGAAGTGTATAACCTCCACCAATTTTACGTTCTTCTAAAATTTCAAAATCAGAAATAATTTTTTTAGAATTCAGTTCATCGGATATATTAATTCCGTTTGTTTCTATTTTTTTAATAGCAGAAATAATATTATTGATATTTTCATGGTTCATTTTACAGTATATATATATTTATTATATGCTCATTTTTTCCCCGTTAACTTTACATTGTCAGAATCGTTCAGTATTCCCCGATACTGAACTCGCGCGACAATACACATATAGCATTCATGTGCATTAAGGAACTACTTTCTATTGTAAACAAACAATGGACGCAGACGCCAGCACTTTTGATTTGTATACAAATCATGTACACTCGCGTAAGAGGCTCTTTACGTTGTTGTTTAAATTTGTTTCTGAATGAACTAAAACATGTTTCGTGGACTACAAAAAAAAACTGTTTTGGCACATTCCGCGTTGATACAATGTTACGGATTTAGACTAGCTACATTATATAAAAGACAGAAGATAAGGTCATTACAAATAACATACAAGTGACAAGGCAGATACTGTCTTCTTTAGCTGGTGACAAGAATGGCAAAATTAAATATACTTACAGTTTTACATCCCGTTTTGTCGGAAGGATATACTGCACTCCCAAGGTAGTGCAGTATTCCATCCCAAAACTCGTTCATATTTTCCCAAACAAATGCAGTAACCAATAAATATTTAAATTGAATTTTTAACAATCTGAAGTATTCGATATATGATTTCTTCATTCGCAAATAACGAAACAAAAAAAGGCCTCATAACTTCTAATCTGCCACAGCATTCTAGCAAGTTTAGAGGGTATTTAATCCTCATATGAACTTCTAGCCTGCCACCCCTTCCTAGTAAGTTCAGAGGGTACACAGCACAACATATAATTCCCATATGAACTTCTAGCCTGCCATCGCATTCTAGTAAGTTCAGAGGATACATATAAGGACAGTACAGCCCCATACCTCCTAGTCTGCCACCGCATTCTAGCAAGTTCAGAGGATACATATAAGGACAGTACAGCCCCATACCACCAAGTCTGCCACCGCAGACTAGCAAGTTTAGAGGCAAAAACACAATACAACATATAAGGCCTATAACTCCTAGTCTGTCACCCCAGACTAGCAAGTTTAGAGGCAAAACACAACATATAAGGCCAGTATATATAGTGGAGGAACCCGGGAAAACCAATACATATGTATAGTAATTGGAGAGTTTTCTGGGTTTTTCGGCATCAATCAAACGCTTCAGATTGACAAAATACATTATATGTATCTCTGCAACGGATCTAAAAATAGCTTACTGTAACGTATTGTATTGTACAATGTAACCGCAGTTATTTTTTTCTGTTTGTAAGTTAGAAACCACAAATATCTTTCTACGTTACATTATTGATATTAATTACGACGTAGATAGTTAATTAATTACGACATAGTTAATTAATTAATTACGACTGAAACAATCACGATCTACGGAGAAAGCTATGTTACAGAATTATCTCCCATTTTCAGGTCGAAAAATAAGTAGTACGCGAGTGGGAATTTCTGACCAAAAAATAAAAAAAATTAATTAAATAGTTAATAAATATAATTCCAGGTAACTACTTGCTAAGGATGCCTCAGCTTGACAGTGTATCTCTCTTTTTGAAATTGGAAGGTGATTTTCTGTTTATATTTTTTTGAGAATGCAGATTTGTTTATTTTTTTGCTACGGAATATATTGAGAATCTATTAATATCAAAATATTTGCCAACTGCATACATTGATTGAAAAATCCTCTCTACACCCGTCTCTTAATTTATGGATAAAACTGCTTTGGCACTGTTATCATTACAGCCAGTGTTTCCAAGTCTACAATTCACACTCTGTGTGACAATTCTCAAATTAGATAAAGAATTATTTTGAGGGTCCGCGTCAATATGATCGATCACAAGACCATCTTTGGTCACCCCAAAGAAACACTCGTATGTGAATCGACGACAGTAATACTTTTTCTTCCCATCAACACCAAACATTAAATAACCCTGATTATTAACAAAACCAACTAGCCTTTTCAACCTAAAGTATCTAATCACACTGTCAAGATTTGCTTCGTATTTCGTTGTTATAGGATGTTTTACAAATTCTTGTTTTGTGTGGTTAGCAATATTTTGCTCCATATATGTAATATCAGTTGTTTAAATTATAATTTGGCTGGAAACTTATTTAGATAATCCTCTACAAATTTTATAATTTTGTCAGGGTCATTATTTTTTATAATAATATCTCTTCAGTTCTCTATATTTTTTCCACCACAGTGTGCACACAACAGTATTTTTCTCTAACGCCGACACCACATCGCAGACACGGTATTGGTCCTAAACTCTCAAGCTCTGCAAGTGTTGTCCGCAGAATTCTTTTACGCAGGATTTATTACAAGGAGTCAATGAGCCTATCATCAGCCATTTGCATTTCTTTCTTTCTGGAGACATTGTATATATAATATTTTAATTTAAATATTTGTCTTAAATATAATATGAACGAATTTGAGAGATTATCCAGGGTAACGGAGTTTTCCGGAGGTAAATTTAATCTCGACAGAATATCTCCTGACCTGCTGATCTGAGACCTGGTTGATCCGAATAATAAAAGTTTGATTAATAAAATTCACGACGCCAAGAAAGAATTTCGCACAGATGGCGCATCTCTTGTATGGTCAACGTTCAAGATTGTACTCACTGACAAAGTCATCGACGCTACGATGAATGACAAACGAGCGGCAACTATCATTAACTAGCTTGATAATCCAAAATATCTTCAGGAAAATCAATACCATCTACGGTGCAAAATTTGTGATCCCTATCGTTGTGGTATGTATGAAAATGGATCACGTTTTGGTAAAATTTGTTGTACTTGCAGAAACAGATAATTGGATTATCCATGACAAATACGATCCTGTCCTTCATAATGAAAAAATTGCCATACTGAGTAAAAATTCCAAACCAGGAATGTTGACTGGTATTGACAAACCGTATTATGAGCGAGCGTATCCTTTAACAGCAGTTATTTATGGAATGTATGCGATAAATGAAAAACCGAGTATTGATAATCTGAAGCCGATGAAATTTTCAAAACTAAATTGTGCAGCAGAACGAGTAACAGAACATTTTATAAACGCAACCCGTGGAAACGGTCCAACAAACAAAAGACGTAAAATAATAAACGAGTGGGAAGAAATAGTTAAAGACACCGGGGCGTCTATCAAAGATGAGGCTGAGCGAGGAAAAAAATTAAAATTCCCAATCACCATAAAAACCGTAACTAGAGTGATTTTGTATGAATCAAAATATAAATTCATGGGAGCTTCGATTGAAATTATTGATCATAATGCGCACGCGTGGACTAGCGCGGTAACAGTGTTTACACGAAATCGAACTGTTAAATTTAACCCGAATAATTCTGGGGGAGGCATGTTTGATTTTATCAACGAAATAAGTAAAAACGATCCTGTGTCAGTGTGGTTATTTCAGACTTGTGAAAACGACGATGAATTGGGAAGTATTTGTACCGAAGAAAAATGTAAATTTGATCAGTTTGTACGACCTAATGGCCTTATATATCGTACTGATTGTCTTCACACAAAAATGAGAAATCTTGCACTGCGATATACTGATGATAGTGACGAATTACTGAGCTACTGTTTTACTGTTCTGACAGTTGCGGATCATTTTGCTAGAGAGAAAAATTCGTGGAAACCAGTTAGGTTTGATTTTCTCAATGATATCATATCAAGTTGTGTCGAGTACGGACACGGCGGATTGTGGAATACTAAATACAATCACAGAGATGTTATTTCGGTTGATATGGTCGTGTGTTATCCCGGAAGTTCTCTCGCGATGGGAGAGTGTTCTGTATACTTCAAGAGATTCGGTCATCCAACACATGAAATGACTAGAGTATCGATAAATGGACCATTACCGGATCTTGACTTAACTGGATTCGCTTGTATCGAGTCATTCGAATTTGCTAAAGGTCTTCATCCAATTTGTTATGTTTGGTTTGGCAAACATTTTTCAGAAAAAATGTGGGCACCAGTAGTATTATTACGATATATGCTCGATGTAAAAATACTGATATCGTTGATTGTAAATGAAGCAATTATATCATATCGGAAACAAACCGAAGTTTGGTTACCACAACAAAAGAAATATTCTGATGACGAAAACCCTGATATAACCGATAACGAAAATAAAATTGCTAAAGATCTTGGTAGAAAAATAAACGGTAAATTTACCCAAGGAGGATCATATGATCATAAACGACATTGTACAAGACTGATTATTGACGATGTTGAATTAGATCTTATAATTACTGATACAACGAAGAAAAAGTCGAGAAATAGCTTTCTTGACAAATGGAACTAAATTAGGCACAATCATGAGCTACATGGACGGTGAATCACCTCAGTATACTCATTTAAGATCATCAATGCTCGCATACGTTTCGATAAATCTATTATCGATGATAAACTGGTTTCCTGAGTTAGCTGCAGAGTCGCTACGGATTCGTTTTATATCAATAAAAATATTTACCATTGTTGGAAAAATTAAATATCGACACTTGTGCATCGTGGGGTTCGTGGAGAAAAAATAAAGTATGCTCGATTATTCCGAATCCGATGATGTTACGATTAAAGATATTTACCTGATAAAATCAGGCAGAAATAATTAGATATCAAAATTATCATCTGCACCATCGGTGTACGATCCAATAACCAGAAATAAAACGTTTTACTAAACGGACCAGGAGGGTCCGGTAAGACGACTCGAGCGATCGAACTATTTCAGAATTCAGATATGATTGTTTTAACTCCTACACACAGACTCGCGCGAGAGATGAAACAACGAGAAGTGCAATCATGTACTTATCACAGCCTTTTTAGGTACAAGGGTGACGTCTGGACTCCTGATCGAATGAGGAAAAAATACATCCCGAGCATTATCGTTTGGGATGAAATATGTACGGTACCGTTAGAAACATTAAAAACATTTCTTGATTGGGTATTGTTGAAAAATGCTGCTGTGATAATGTGTGGCGATCACGGTCAACCACCACCTTTTGTTGGACCATCTCCACATGATTGGCTAAAGAATTTTGTTGATTATTACTCAAATATTTCTGATGAGTATAGATCACTTGATGCAGAATTGAGTTTAAAATGTTAATCAGACTACATCTGAATAAAATTCAATGTGAAGTAATGCGTAAAATAATTCTAGAAACATCTACGAATGACTTTCTGCAAACGTCGAGACCAAATGATTTTATAGTTGCAAGTAGAAAGATAGCTCGTGATACACTTCAACAGCGGCTGTTTCAGTTACATAAAGAAAAGTTGTCAGATTTACGTGTACCACTGTGTTATCAACCAGCAAACACACGACGGCAGAATATTGACGTTGATATACCAGAACAGACCGAGAAACAAAATCTCGTATTAAATGATGTTGTTTTAGCTGATGTCAATATTGTTGAAGATGCGCTGAAAACAAATAAATATCCGTGGACGATAGGATAGGCGATGACAATTCACTCATCTCAAGGGTTAACTATTTCTGATACGCGAGTTTGGATCGTCGATGATCGTATCGAATGGTCAAATTTAGTTTATCTCGCAGTGTCCAGAGTCAGAAGAATATCTCAGCTGCGGAGAATTGTCATAGACGTTACAGAAACCACTGGCTGTGTCCTCGATGACAATGACATAAATAGAAAGCAATTGGATGGTTATAAACAAAGTGACAAAATAAATAAACGCGATTTTGACCTTGATGTTGAATTTATCATAGCGCTGAAACAACAGCAGAATAATCATTGTGCAAGTTGTAATTGTATAATGCTGTGACAGTACTCGAGTAATAATCCAATACAATTTACCGTAGATAGAAAAGATAACCGTTTTGGTCATACACGAGAAAATGTGATGTTGATCTGTCTTGAATGTAATCGGCGTAGAGGTGCTAGTTAAGTGATCGCGGTGGTAATTGTGTATCCTCCGGAATTGCTTGTAATTGTTCACGCGTAAATCCACGCTGAGGAGCAGTTGAGTCCAGTCTGTAGATTGTGGGTCTACCAGTAGATCTAGTTATGTTAGATATCTTGTGCGTCGTAATACTCCAAATAGGATCAGTTGCTCTTTTCTGACCACCTTCAAGTTCACCGGGTTCATATAAATATCTGTACGGGTATATTTGTTTTTGTAATCGCATGAATGGGTTTCATGTTGGTTGTTCGAGTGATCTCATTATTTAACGCGGTTATCACACTTGGTAATCTTGCAACCCATTCGCGAGGTCTCTTGTCTTGAATGAATCCCTTCGCGTATTGATATCCAAATAACCGCTCAGCAAGTGTTCGATTAAATCGTTCAACAATTACCTGATCACGATGAATTGCAGTATGTCCTCGTCTGATCTTGACATTATGTCGCTTCATCAACGATGATACTGGACCAAGAAATTCTTTGCCTGGATCAACCAGTATTAGTTGTGGCTTTCGTAGACCACCTCGTTGATAAATTCGTTTAAACGCAGAAGCAACTTCAGATGATGTTTTCGTTGATAGCGGTTCTACTTCCTTGTATCTACTTGCAACATCAACGAAAGTTAGCGCGTATTTGTATGTTTACGACGTATAGTATCGTGTGGTAAAAATAAGATATCTGCTTGATGAACTTCATTAGGAACACTAACATCGAAATACGCGTACTGAATTTGTTTCGGTGGTGTAGTTAAATTTGCCATATTCCCTGTTTGGATAACCATGCTTCAGCAGTAGAACGTTTGACTTTTGCTGCATCAGCGAGATTATTAATTGCTGATTTACCTCCCCAGTATCCCCTTGGACTGTAATAAATTGATTCCATTTATAATTAATTACCAGCTCCTTGCGCTAATTTGCCTTTCATCACTGATCTTACAAACCAATTAGCTAATTTTTCCTTGAAAGATTTATTAGTAATGGAATTTAGTGCATGAATTAATTTTACATCTGCAATATGTCTGTCTTGTAGATTTTTTCTCTTGTACGCCACATTATGAACGTGACAAGCTCGTTCAGTTTCATTTATGGGATACTCACCGGGTCTTGGTTGATCCTGATTATCAAGTCTGATATCAAGTCGAGTACCAGGACCACAGTAATTTTATCCTGCGAGATGTTTTTCTCCTGGATATTTAGCCCACGGAGTTCCGGTTAACTTTGTTAATTTTCCAGCAATATCACCTCCTCGTTTTTTTTTAATCCCGACTGGGCGGGGATAAATTTAAATTTCTTTGTACCACACCGCATACACATACCCGTAACTGCTGATTTGTTATTTGTTGTAGTTATATTTGTTAGATCACTTGTTGGGGTACGCGTCCTGCATTTCAAATTAATATAGATCCATATTTTTTATATATTTCTATAACATGAATATAATTGACTTCTCAGCGACGAGAAAACGAGAACCAGTCAAGCACCATGTGCGCTACCAAATTCTATCAGAATGATAATAATAGGTCCATCTGGATCGGGTAAGACGCAATTGCCGCTCAATCTGATAATGAGATGTTTAAAATGGGATAAGTTGTATTTGGAAGCACCATCAGCTGAAGATGAGATATGTTATGATGTGATTAAAGATTTTAATGCAAACGCAAGATTGTTGGATGAGCGCGATGATAACGTCATTGAATTTATAACCGATATTGATGAAGCGCCGTCCGTTGATGATTTAGACGGATTTATTAATAATTTAGTTGTATACGATGCTGTGATGCTGGACAAACAATCAAATCCAGCTAGAATTTTTTCTCCAGGAAGACTTAAAAATACGGATGTGATTTATGTTACTCAGCGATACACAAATACCAAAAGTTATCAGAGATGACTATACTATTTTAGTTGTGTTTAAGGTAGTAGATACACATACGTTGAGAAATATTCATCAAACTTGGTGTGGCGGTGATATGGATATAGAAAAGGTTAGAAATTTCTTTTCACATGCGCAAGCTACTCCACACGGATTTATAACAATAAATCTACATGATCCCAGAACAAGATATCGTGTGGGTCTTGATAAAATTTTTGGATAAATTAATAGCAGCAGAAGAGGCGCGACCTCAAGTTGGTTCGTGTTTTGTAATGTATTCGCACACCCAATGATTTCTAGCAGTAGAAAAATAAAATGAACTAACCCAATTAGAGATTCTTTGAGGAACTCCTAGAGAAGTCTCCACGTGGTTAGATATTTTTGATTTTTTAGTTTATTTTAATATTTTTTAGTATGGTTTATTTCGGTATTTGGAAACCTCTAAAGGTCGGTCTGTTCGCCCCAGAAGAAGTTTATGCACCCCAACCCCAAATTTCTACCTTCAATTTTCATGTCGAAATGTCATTTTTGACACCATGCGATGCTCACAGTGCCAACACAAGCCCTTTTCCTAGATGACAGTTCTGCAAAACAGTATGTACTAAACAGTCTGATGCAATTGAAAACAGTTGTCAACCAAGCCGTTTTTAAGATATTCTACCTCCCCCAAACCCATGTGTTTACTGCTAGGGGAGGCTAGCTCTTCTTCCTAGCTGACTATTGGTATTTCACTATCAACATACCGCATAGTAGCTATGGAAGGTGTACATGCCTGATAACAATTTCAAGAACAACACAAGCCCGAAAAAACTAGTTCACAAATGTTCCGTGTCTTTAATCAGTAAGCAATAAGATCTGAAAAAGTCACACCATAGCCTTAGGTTAAGAAATTTGCCAGGGGCCAATTTACGAAACTGTACTCTGCCACATAAGACAAAATATCTTACAGCGGTCTGTGCCAAACCAAACCAAGTATTGATTGTGTGTGGAAAAGACATACACCAGTAACATTTACGGGAGCAATCTTCATATATATATATATATATATATATATATATATATATATATATATATATATATATATATATATATATATATATATATATATATATATGAAATAAACTTCCATTCTAGTTCGCTGTCCGTTTTAGACAATACGTTGCAATCGTCGAATAGGCGCCACAAGATGAATTGTTCCATAATTGGATCATAATAATTTATTTTCACTGTTACGACTCTATGGTCACAAACCTAGTAAAAGAAAAAAGAAGCCAAACCAACAAGTTTGTTAACAAAACAAAACTAGACTACGAATTTAATTATCAACGCCATAAATAAAAATTTGAGAGGAACTTATATTATTATGTGAATCCAATATAATCCTGACAAACTTCTATGAAAGTCCTAAATGAATAACAAAAAAATGTGTAAAGTTCAAAACCGAAAATGTACTGGTCCGCCAAAAATCTTGACGTTGTCAAGATGGCGTCAATCAGAATTTCTTCGAATAATTCACAACAGTTCTAGAATAGTGTAGTCCAAATAATGAACAATTTCTATCACCACTAAACAGTTCTAGCACATGTTTTTTCCTCTCGAATAAAATCTAAGTACAAGATAAAACACATCTGTGAACTTACAACTAGAACACAATAATTGAGGAGGACTCCAAATATTGTAATGAATCTGAAGCTCAGGTCACTCCATTACACACCCAATAGTACGACTCTTATTTCAAACAGTTACCCCACGTCACAGATCACACTACTCATTTTGCGTCGAACGGAATATGATTTAGCCCAACCAATAGGAATTTATTGAATTCTTCTAGAAAAGTCGAAACCCCTTACACCAATGAAAAATTAATCCAGTCGTGCCATTAGGTTATATTAATCAGATTATTATTAACAATTCTCAACACGTATGTCAACATTCATTTCTTGAAACATCCTGTGTAATTTTTGCTCTTAATAGATTCCGGTCACTGAAGCAAAATCGAAGATGTTCTGTAAAATAAACAACCATGAATACAAATCACAAAAGGTATGTACCAAGAATTAAAAACACACACACATACAAACACACACACACACACACACACACACACACACACACACACATATATATATATATATATATATATATATATATATATATATATATATATATATATATATATATATATATATATATATATATATATATATATATATATATATATATATATACATACATATATATATACATATATATATGCATATATATATATATATATATATATATATATATATATATATATATATATATATATATATATATATATATATATATATATATATATATACATATATATATATATATATATAGATAGATAGATAGATAGATAGATAGATAGATAGATAAATTCTCTTCGCTTAGCGGGTCAGCTATTGTCCACCTAGTGTCTATACCTAGTGTCGTTTGCACCATCCTTTTGAAGAGAGGATCTCATGGGGGTTGGAGCGCTTGTAAATGTGGGCTCGGCGGTGGTTTGCTTTACAATTTACACAGGCTTATGCAATAGTTGCCAGGACAAATCATATCTTTCGATTATATATATATATATATATATATATATATATATATATATATATATATATATATATATATATATATATATATATATATATATATTCATAACAATTACTGAGTGAAATGAAGAATTTAATACCGCCATAAGTAAAAATCGATAAATTATACTTCCTACTTATGGGTTAAACATTCATAATTCATATTTTTATATACCCTTGGAGATAGTATTATACTTTGCTCATATTTGTATATATATATATATATATATATATATATATATATATATATATATATATATATATATATATATATATATATCCCCTACTTTGATCACTCCTGGTGATAGAATCATACCTTGTTTGTATTTGAATATATATTATATATGTTGTTCATTCAAATTATAGATCCATATATCAAACATATATGTTGTACAGCTCCACACATTCGTTCTCGTTTGATTATTCGTTGAAGTTATATATTCTGATTATTCCAATTTAGTAACGATATATTTTCCTTATATCGGTTGTTTAAGTTTGGTGCGCATCATTGTGTTAAATCCATTGTTGGACTTCATGCGCACGAGTATGTGTCAGATTCATTTGCCAGTCAATTGCATTATAAATAAACATCTCGTTTACGAAATTGCTCTCAGCAAATTCTCTAAACCCAATTCCAACCCAGCTTCATCCTGTAAAAGACAAGAATCTCCAAATCTAATTTTGACATTAAAGCATATTTGCATGTGAAGCGGTTGCTTGTTATGATATCAACTTGTATTTAGTTTAATATATTCTGAAAAAAATATATATCCAAAATTTAGTTTGACCAATATGACTTTATGTTACAAAACAACACCTAATATGTCTACATCTCAAGCAGAGATGGCTACAATATTGTTTTTTTTTTTAATATTTTGACTTATTTATCGAATAGTCTGTGCAATCAAAACAAACAAAATGAGCGATAAATTATGAAAGTAGGCTAACTGACACCAGTTGGACGTTTTGTCAAGATTTATAACCATGGTTGAGACCATTATCAAGAAATTGGTCATATTTATTAACTTTGAGAAAACACACCTATTGATTACGAGTTAGGAGAGTTCGATATGTACATTAATTGCAAGAGAGATAACAAAATTATATGCTCTAAGAAAAAAAAGGGAAGCTCTACATTTCGACTTCCTTTTCAGTAACTTTTGACATGGCGCTATATTATAGATTTGGTGGATCCAAGACGCGAAGCGTGGGGAGCATAATTTATGTACCGCAAAAGAAAAGTCAGATGTAAAGATAAGTAAAGAGAACGTTCTATGTAATAAACCCTAAAAGCATATTACGCTAGATCTTTCGTCGTACAGTAATTAGTGGGTTTAATATAAAAGCCAATGTATACTTCCTTAACAGTATTACTAGTGGATTTTTGCATGCATAAAAAGTGTCTGTTCAAACTGTCAAGAATATTTGATGTTAAATGTTGGTGTGTGAAATCGTGCTTGATATACGATACTGTAGCATTCATCACCACGTTCTATTCAGCCCTGAAAATACATAGCATATGTGAATTACCTTTTCCATTCCTGAACACTTGCCCCCACACCTCACCCACCATCGTTTATATTGCTGTCTATATATCTATGGATGTGTACTCTCTGCCGTACGCTAAGCATGAGTGTAAAAGCATGTTCTGTCCTTGTAATTTCATACTGTTGCCATGGGTATCGAGGAATTCGTCTAACGGCATCAACACTACAAGCCCCAAAGATCAACAGTAAATGGAAAGAAGTTCGCATGTTAGTTGTTTGTGTGCTCTATTCATTTCCAAGTTGAACCATGAATTTGTCGTGCTGAAATTTCCCATGAACAGTTTAGGATGTGGGTTATCTTTAGCTATCTGAAAAATGGTATTTCCACGCCAAAAATATGACGTTAGTCCGTAAATGTATGACTTCAGCCAGGAGGTGGAGATTTGTAAGGAATCAGAGAGAAGCCGGATAGAGATAGTGTCAAATTGCCCAGCTAAAGAATCTCAATTTTGTTGGACGTTTGTTTTAACAGTAAGTTAAAACCAACGTTACTGTTCATTATTGTACGTTCCTTACTATGCCAAAACTGGTATTTTATTTTCATGTACGAAACTATTATGAATTTGATAAGGTCTATTTCGAACTGTCTTATGGCTTAGTGCATCATCAGTACGTTGCACTATAGTTCGATTCGCATCGAAATTCACTTGTCTATATTGTTCCGTTTTAATGAATCATAGTTATGAATGTACAAACAAGATTAAGAGTAAACATGCACGCACAACTGAGTTGTGTCTACGTTTTGTGTACAGAGGCATTTTCCCATGCAGTTTGAACTTTTGACTTGGCTGACACCATGGCAAACCCTTGGATAAATAAGCCTTCATCAGCTGGTTGAGGTCATGTGATGTGAATAGATATCTATAAATGTATACGGCTGCAGGCAGCGCAATGGCAGATAGCTGTATGAGCGGCAAAGTATGACTATATAAGTAGAAAATAATATACACTATTTTTCATATGACCTTCTGAATTGTAACACTAGAAAATTCTAAAACTAAATCAAATTAAGTATAAGTAAATTAAAGCAGACTTTACTACATCATTAACATTGAATTTACATACCTTTATAATTATTATTTAGTAGTTCTTTAATCAGTCGCTGCTATCTCCAACCATTCTGCTCATGTACACTAGCATTAAAATTAATTTTACAGTGAGAGATCACGCTACTGTATACGAATGTGTTAAAGTCAATCCAATACATTTAGATTTGAGTGTGTGTTTTAAATACTACAATATAATTAATTTCAATATAAAATTGAGTTTTATAACATTGCCGATTGGAATCTAGATGAACAACTGGAAGTTGTCCTATTATCAGAAAATGCCAGGGTTGTGACAAACCTTGTAGATGCAACTAATTATGCTGCGTTAAAATGCGTGTTTTATCTCACCTTTATTCTGAGTCTGGTCCTTCTCGATGTAACCCTATGAGTGTTATAATACAATACCGCTCAGAGAATTTCAAACGGTTCCACTACCGTGACACAATTACTTGCAGAAGAACCAACTTCCAAAGGTAACAGGAGATGAGAACGCAGAAAAACCAGTTGAACTGTAGACATTCGAAACTGGTGTGCTTGTTTGTTTGGGTTTTTGTTTCTCAATTAGGCGAACATTCAACAAAGTTTAAATTAGTGTAATTGGGAATGGGTGTATATTGTAGTCAGTATGTCCGTCTATCCGTGAGTCACGTTTTTTTTTTTTCTTTGTTTACTGAATATATCAATAATCGTTTAATATATCTTCGGATATATAATGTTTATGCATACTGCATTGTATACCAGATGTTGTCTCCTGTAAAAGGTAAAGACAGTCTAATAAATAATTTAAGAGTAGTTCCAGTTTTAATATAAATATCCATTTAATATATGTAAAGCAATTTAAATATCTTCAACTCATTTTGTAGGCACTTGCATCATGACAATCGTGGTGTCCCATACACTATTCTTTTTTTTCAGATTAGTGATGTAGAGTTATCTCCCGATTTCAACATACATGTATTTACATCCTACTTATTACTCAAGCTGGGGATTTTATGTAAGCACTCGCTTTTTGACGGTTCTAGCTAGTCTTGGTGGGGAAAAAACTAATTCGAACTCTGAAACTTCCATAATGTGCCACACTATCAAAATGACGCGAATTGGTTACGATTATTTTATGATACATTGTCAAAAATAATATAAATAATTGAATGTGAGTCGCGTAGGGACTTTGAAGATTATATCAATGTTGTTCCTACACCATCAATATTATGCAATGTTGCCTTCGTTTTGTCTTCCTCCCCCCACTTTCATTAGTAGTAGAGTGAGATACCCTAGGGACAATGGGACTTTAATGTTAAACTAGGGAGATTTTACTCTAGGGACAATGGGAATTTAACATGGGGAATTTTAACATGGGTGGGACTATAGAGGGACAAAAAATATTGGGACTGTCTAGGGACAATAGGAATGGAACAGGTGAGGTGACGTCCCGGTACTGGCTATTGGCAACAATTTAGCTAGGGGCTGACCTCAATCGGACCAAAGAGATGAAAAAATACCTAGAACGTTTGGCGGGACATATAACACATACATACATACATACATACATACATGCATGCATGCATGCATGCATGCATGCATGCATACATACATACATACATACATACATACATACATACATACATACATACATACATAGATGGATGAACATCAATCTATCACACAAACAACTAAACTACTAACAAATTTGTAGGCAAGAAAACAAATCTTTTCGAGGCATATGAGTGGCCCTGAAAAGGGACATTGAGTTCTTCTTCTTCTATTGTCTCCACTTCTTCCACCATCTTCTCACTTTCTCAATAATTCCTTTCTTCTTCTTCTTTTCATCATATGGTACCCAATCAAGATGTCCGATCGATCAAAATTGTTCCTGTACATTCATCCAGTTTTGGTTCATTTTTTCAAAGTCCTTTTTTTCTTTCTGTTTTCTTTGTCTTTTCTCTCCTTTGCCCAGTTATCTTTAATTTGTTTCACCTCTTCTTCCATCACTTTTCTCATCATTTCTCCTCCTGTTTTAATTGATCTAGCCCCCACTTTACAAAAGACCAGTCTGTTAAATTAAATATGTCTTCTAAAAAGCACCTGACTTTGATGACACTATTAAGTGCCTCCTTCAATGTTTCCACTCTCACACATTTTGGTTGAATGAAGCCTCTTAATCTCTCCACTTCCTCCTCTAACATGTCTTTGACCAGATCCCTGGCTACTTTCAGGCTGGTCACTTGTCTTATCACAAAGTCTTTGATAACTGGATACCTCCATTCACGTTCTAGCCTTTCCACTACATAGGTGGCATCCACCATCCAGTATCCATTATTCTATGGCGTCAGTGTGTGATTTCAGAAACAATCGAGAAACAACATGATGGATGAACAGACTGACTATATTGTACCCATTTGCATGCATAAAGTGCGCACGTGAAAGAAAATAGCCACTCCGTTTCAATTCTAACTAAAAAGTGACCCATTAGGATAGAGAGGTGAAAGAGCACATATTCACTCAGTGTCAATAAAAATAAAAATTAACATCCTTATTAAATAAACTCAAGACCAAGAGACACTTATGTTTTCTTTTTGATCAATACTCTTTTAGAAGTTAGTATGGAATTACACATCAGGGCCAACGCATCGGCTCAAATTGTCATTTATTTCCATTTCCATCTCTTCACTGGCACAAGTGCTTCCTCATCTTTCAATTTATTCTTCTTCTGAACCCTTCTCCTCTTTCTCTTCTTGTTTCTGTGTCCTCTCTTTTCTCTTAGGGCACTCTGAACCCCAGTGTCCTTTCTCCTGAAAACGATAACAAGTATCCTGACTTTTGTCTCGCATTCTTGGACGAAGCAGGTATTCTGGAGACAAATACCCATTTACCTTGCAGAAATAGCAAACTTCATCAGCACTTATGCACTTTCGTATGACTCTCATCAAATCAACGACCAGAAGGGTAAGTTTTGTTGCCACGTTTGCCTGTGAATTATACATTCTTATGACTCTTAGCAAATCTTTGTCCAGTAGGTTGATCGGTGCTGACTCTTCCATCTTCTTCATCGTTTTAGAGTTGAATGAATACTCTTCTGACTCTAAGACACGCTCCCCATATACAACGACCTGCTGCGTGTGAAACCTAGCCAAATTAAATTTTGCAATAAGATGAAACGATTTCATTAAGAAAGTAAGAGACAATGACGTACCGTTCTGCCTCACACACGAGCTGAAGTGTTGGCTCAAATCCGTGCCAGCAAACTTGACGACGACATAAGTGAGCTTGAATCAACGGTCTCCACTTATGCCACAAAACCAGGAGTCTTGATTCACGCCAAAAGAAACTCGTTCTGTCCATAAAAAATATTACCACATTCGAGAAATGCAAAATCGAACTTCCAGAAAATTGAGAACGACGGGTTTACACCTACAACGTGAAATGTTAAGAGTTCAAGTAGTGTGTAAAACGCAGTCAAATTAACATTTTATAATCAAGACGAAACGATCAATTTTCCAAGGAGAAAGCAGACACCAAGCGACAATGGCGATGCCTGTCACACATCACTTTTCAAAATGTGTTGGTAGAAATTTGTGCCAGCAATCTTAAAGATGATATAACTATTTCCTATTCCAAACCATTTGCATTCACTACAGAATGAGGTCAAAAGGTTGAGAGAACAACTGTGCTAAATCCAGTATGATGACAGAACCAACAAGACAAGTGAAGAAATAAATTTGTTTCGTACCTCATGAAGATTAGTTTTTACAATCTAGTAGCCCCAAAAGTGACTTGCAGAACCATTTGGAACAATCACATACACTTACACTGTTACATTAAATGGTTTACGTTAATGGTTGCTATTTCTTTGTTATTAACTGTTCGTACAACCGATATGTGTTATAGCGAAAGCTAACACACACACGCTCGAACACCCACACAAGTGTTACTGCATTGGGTGACAGTAGAACGGGCAGTACTTTAGTCTGGAGTGTTTTGAGAGATGGAGAGATAGACTTAACATTACACTGGATAGAGAAAGAAAGAATGGTTAAATAAAACAACGTAGGACACCATTTTTAGTTTTGTTTTTTTTCCGCGGTATTATAGGACAAAGATAATTCAGACGACCATACATTCTATGTAACATATGTTCATTGTTTTCATTCATTCATCAATTTCATAAAAAGGTAGTTCATATACTTGTCATAGCCGTTTTCTGTGGTATCTTCAGAATGCTCTTGACAACAGGTTGAATGTGACGCTTGACTGGCCGTACCTGTGTAAGACGCACAGGAATAAGTTCAAGATGCGCAAACGATTGAAGCTGGCGGTTGACAACCGTATTAACTGTCTGATTCCGAGTCATACAAATTTTTCAGGCACATGCTGGTCGTAAGATGCATCGGTCACAGTCTAGGGCAAACATATCCCGGACATGTGAGATAGCGAAAACAATGCACCAGACAAAAATGTAGACTCCTTCAAAATTGATTTTGATGTCGTTAGAGTTGACAGATTTCTATTAGTGGACACGTTGAAGTAGAACAGTCGCCGGAAGAATGAACATTTATGTAAATTCAGATCATTCTAATACAGTGCCAGCCCCGCCCATGCATCTACCGCTGGAACAGGTGTTTTTAGCTGTCAATACCGATTTCGTACGCTGGCCCTGGTAGAGCAGTGAAGCATATATAATGCCACATCCGGGTACTAATTATTGGTGATCTTTACTTAGATACTCAGTACCGTTCTTCCATCATTTCATACCTTTAGAACGGAAGTGCTTTTATTATGGCAAGTGGATACTGTCAAGTACCAATTTAGTGCAATTTAGCTGGTTACAGAGCTAAGGTACCGTACAATATAGCACAGGTTGTAGGCCTACCTGTATTATTTTCTAAGTTGCAGCAGGATGTCTTTAGCCAACACACTCTCTCGTTATCCTCCTTTAATTGTCTAGATGAAATGTCCTAATCTTTTCATGGTCATTTAAAAGGATTTGTGATTATCAGATTGATCGTAATAGAATATGAAAATATAAAATGTTCAGAAGAACCTTCTTTGAAGGCTCTCGAGACTCAAGAGGATTATACCACCCTATTTCCCTGTCATTTTCTTTATTTCAAAATCGAAACATTACAAGTAATAGAACTGTATATGTTTTTACCACAATGTGAGACAGTTCGAAATGTTTGGGTTGAGAATTTATGGACTTTTAATGATATTTTATGATTATCATCAAAGGTAACTTCCTGGCTTGATGAACAACTTTACAAATGTATGTGACCCATGTGAAAGTACGGACTAAGCATAACTAATAAACACCACATGAACAGTATTAGACTAAAATGTTGTGTAAGAAATAAGATATCAATCTTCCATAACCAAACGTCATACTCCTCTTCTTTCTCTTCTTCTTCTTCTTCTTCTTCTTCTTCTTCTTCTTCTTCTTCTCTTCTTCTTCTTCTTCTTCTTCTTCTTCTTCTTCTTCTTCTTATTAGTAGTAGTAGTATTAGTATCTGTTGCTGTTGTATTAGTAGTACTGGTGGTGGTAGAGCGCTAATTATTATTATTATTATTATTATTATTATTATTATTATTATTGATAACTTTCACTCCACAAAGGAAAATGAGAAGAAGCGACTCATTTCAGCAATCGTATGTGTGTGTGAGGAGGCACATTTATCCGAATTTCCATTGCACAAAACAGGCAGACTGGCGGAACGGATTACCATTAAGTTCCATATCTAACTCCACTTGACCTTGAAATAACTGAAACAATTAGGTATTTTTACCAGATTTAAGTCTCGTGTGACTCAGCGTCTTGAAAAACTGAATAACTGGACTTCAGCTTACGATTATAATGGTGAAACCAATAACATTTATCCAAAACATTTTCTATAGAAAACTACAGGAAATCTTAAAGATTGGATGCAAAAGTTTCTGTGTAATCATAGACAAGCAGTGGTAATTAAGAAACACAATGCCAGTTGGACACCAATGGACTATGAAGTGGCGTGGGTTGCTATAGTCGTGACATTTGTCAACTACTTTCACTGGGCAGTTAAGAATACTGCAATGTTATTTTTCGATGACACAAAGTTATAGCAGAACTTTAACATCAGTTGAAATCATAGCGGGCCCCATGAAGACGTGGAGCATATCTCCTTGTGGTGAAAGGTACTTACTTTTAATACAACAAAATTATCTGATTTGAAATTAAACCTTTCGTAAAATATCCAGATCGCATCAAAGGAACATTCCTGTGTATACTACAGGGAAACATATCTTGGAGTATTTCTGTATCATTACTAACATCATGGGAAACTTGTACAGAAGTTAGCAAATACTCCAATTAGAAAATGGCCATGATCAGAAACAGTTTAGGTTTAAACAACGTTGGGTTGTTCATTAACTGATTAATTGATGCTGTTTGCGCACTTTGCAGCGTACGTTCGTACATTTTACTATTTTAATGTACTTGCGGCATAAGAAATTAACGTAAATATATATGACGCAGAAAGTTACATATCATCATATAGCTCAAACATTGAGTTCCTGTCGATATGCTGATGGATTCACACACCTAATTGGAGTTTTCTGCCGAGTCGTACAACAAACGCGGACTCCATGAAATGGTTCCAATTTATTATGAAATACCTTCAAAAGTTTGATGTAAATGTCAAATGGATGCTGGCTATATAGGTCACTATATGTCATTGAAAGGATACCGATCAACAGGTTTATGGTTAGGATTATCTCCTTCTTCAGTATTTTCCGCTATTATATGCAATACTCACTGTACAAAATGGCTCCAATGATAAGAAATGCATTTTTTCTTTCCAGTAAATTCCTTAAATACCATTTAAGGCCATTCAGTGTCAAAGTGTGTATCGTGTCCTTTTGGTGGTAATTTGAAAACTTTTCTTTACAGTTGTTGCGGAAGAATTATGTCCTGAAAGTGTCGAGGCTATGTTTCTACGTGTGACTTTTATTCTACTCTTGTAAATGACGAAGATGTTGTTGTCTCTCCAACATCTTCGTCATTTACAAGAGTAGATTTTATGATCACAACAACGGTTTCTCCATTTTCTCTGAGATCTTCTTTGAATTCTTCAATAGCCCCTAACAAGAGTTCAGTGGTCTCTGTGGTTACCCACGCGCCTGTTTAGTGCATCTATATTACGAATTTGATCCGGATATTTTTCTGAACCCGTTAGCACTGCCACCTGTTCGGTTACTCTTGTGTCCTTCCACAGCAGGTTCCATACTTTCCTTCTTCGTGTAATGAGTGGTGCAAATGTTTGTTCAAAGTACTCTGTAAGATCTCATGCAGTTTGTCTTTAATGTAAGATATCGTTCACATTTCAAAAAGAGGCTATTACATTACGAATACGTTCCTGGTATTCGCAGCTTTAAGGTTTCTCTTTCCATGCTCTTATATTCACTGGCAGAAAAGGGATTGTTAATATCATCTGTTCAAACCGGTTCCCCAGCCAAAGCAATAGTAAGAAAACTATAAGGCCCCTGGATGACATGAGCAAACAGTCAGGAAATGTATCCCACTAATGCTTGGCGGCACAGAAAGTTCAATTACTATTTACAAAGCCATGCGATTCAATGCCATGAAATATCATCAACCTGTTACAGTTTTCACAGATCACTGTCTGCACGTGACTGTATCGTTGTGGTAAATAGATCACTGCTGTTTCTGTGTTTACCTTGTGAAAATAATATAGCGGGATTGAT
Source organism: Sinohyriopsis cumingii (assembly GCA_028554795.2). Classification (NCBI taxonomy): domain Eukaryota; kingdom Metazoa; phylum Mollusca; class Bivalvia; order Unionida; family Unionidae; genus Sinohyriopsis; species Sinohyriopsis cumingii. Next base: position 66,985,754 of record CM068828.1, read on the forward strand.
TTCAGACATTAGGTCATTGCACACAATAAATATTATTTTCACTTGCATCAATGTCATCCTTGTTAGGAGCATCGTCGATTGGGAAAAGACATCAGCCACGAAGCCTTGTTACTCATTGCTTCCTTACAATCTTTAAGAACATCTTAACAGAGTTGATCATCCACCGAAAATGCTTATACACGCGATCCGCTGTTTAACAGCTCAAAGTCATATTCAGCAGCTTAGTTTTTTTCTGATCCGTTTTCGTGAGTTTCTATCATTTATTTTTCATTTCTCCTGTACCTTTGCTTGTAGTAAGAGCGCCATGATGACTTTGCGACAATCTCTCTTCATTTTGCTCTGTTCTCCACACTCTTGTGGGCTTTGAGAGGTAGTTGTATGTTCGCTCTTCCCATCTCTTCTTCTATCTGCCTCATTTTCTTATTCCTCTCAATGTGCTCTGTAGGATTTATTTGACGAGCCAGGTAAGCGCGAGACGTGACCAATACCATCTAAATTTGCGTCTCGTTGCGATGATGTGAAGCACTTCATATGATGTGATTGCATCGTGGATTCTAATGCACACCTCATCATCAGAAACGTGCATGTGATGTTCAGGATCATTCGATAACATCTCATCTATTAGGCATGGAATCTACTCTCTAGTTTTGCTGTCAAGGTTAACCTTTCACGTGCATACATGAATATGGACATGACATGAGGTTGAACTTGGACCAGTGGTGATGTTGCAGTCCTTCCGTAAGGGTTTCAGCGTTCCTGCTCTGGATTGTCAGTCTGTTGAGGATGATCTTAAGCATTACCTTGCTTGGATGAATGATGATGCTGATTTTTCGTTAGCTCTGCCATGGCTTTATATTAGCATTCTTAGTGGGAGTGATGACCAGTGACTTGGTGCATGGGGTGGGCTGTTCTCCTGTTTGACAGAGTTTGGTGCAGTTTATTGTGTGGACATCTATTATAGAGGTTCCTCCTGCTTCAACAGATTCTGACGGTATAATTTCTACCCCCAGCGGCTTTCCTTTTCTTATGTGCCTTTATTGCAGCTTCTACTTCTTCCCTAAGGATAGGGTAATCAGCCTATGTTGTGATCAGTGGGAATTTTTGTACCACTTTGGGTCCAGATGTATACTGCTAGCAAAGCTCAGAACCGTAGTCCATCCATATCTTAAGAATCTCAATCTTTTGTTAGAATGTTGCCAGCCTTGTCCAGGATCGTGGTTAGAATTAAAATTCAAGATGGAATTGGAGTTAAGGAAGCTGGAAAATCAGAAAGAGAGAGACGCTAATGCAATTACCTGTTTTCTCTTTTGTCAGGTCTTTCGCCAACTGGTATACCATTTTACTGTTATTCTGGTTCAGGGTTTTCTCGATTTCCTTTCACTGGTCATGTGACCCGCTTTCCTTCACTCTCTATAAGCTCTTCTTAATCATATTGTTAATCTCTTTGTATTCTTCGTCTTCTTCAAAGTCTTATAGCTTCCTGCTTAGTATGTTCCTCACATCAAAGACGTCGAGGGATGAGATCCAAATCTTCTGTATCCATAATGTAATGAGCGGACCAATGAGGGAGGACTAAAGCTCTTGGACTTCGCCACCGAAATAACCTAGTGCTAACGAACACACTTGGTCCCCACAAACCATCTACCAGATGGACTTGGCACAGTCCAGACGAGAAAAACAACAACCAGATTGACTGCATCTTGATGAGGAAGCGTTACCGGTCTAGCATCAACATTGTCAGAACGCGTAGATTTCCAGCGGCTGACATAGGAAGCGACCATAACTTGCTAATGATGACTATGAAACATCTTCTGCGAAACATCATCATTAAATCAGATATAATTAAATAAAATATACATAACACTTCCTCCATAAAGAAAAGTAAGATATTGTAACGTGCTCCACCCCGGGGTTAATTTCCCAGCGCAAGCTCCCTTATATTTAGATAATTTCTTCCTGTTTCGATGGTTCGGCAATCCTCAAACTGAGACTTTGAATTGGTTGCAATATTATAATGTACTGGTAGTACATAGTACGTCGTCTGATAACAGACGAAATCTCTGTAGAAATAATGGCTTCTTATACTAGCTACTTATCCGTGAGGAGATTATTTATCTAAGTATATAAACAACATAAAATCTGAATGAGAAAAATAGAGGATTTATTTTAGTCTTAACATGTCAATAAACACTTCAATATAATAGAATTCACATATTCTCTTCCTAGTCAATACATAAATTAGTATAACAGAACGTACATATAATTATAACCAGCAGTCTCGACAGTTAGTATTAAATAATAATATTGATCAAATATAATTTACTGTAATACTTTTATAATGTTTATAGGGGTAACATTAAAATCCCAATACAAACGGATTCAAATAAATAGAATTAACAGGCGAAACGGGTGACCATTTCTTTTACGATAAAAATATAAAGTCATACAAATGTACTGAAATAGCGTTATGGAGGCCCTATATCCCTACGTAAGAGTATTCAACACTTTATCTTTGGCTTTGATTTTCCTTAGTACATAAATTTGCTAATAAATTTTTATATTGCATAAATGAATGTATATTTTCTAATATTATTATTTCTACTTAGAGAAAGATAGCATTCCCTATCACTTTTGGAAGCCGATAATATATTGTAGTTGTATACGAACCCGATGCCGGTTGAAGGGAAACTGACTGGTTTGCGCGACACCCATATTTATAACTTTCGGTTGCACTACACAGTGTAACACTCCGCCAAAATAGTACATATTGTTAACAAGTATTTAAGACTCAATAAATACTAAATATCGTTAAATTATTGAGATACAAAACAAACATTAAATGCTAATTATATTATTACAATCTTGATCGCAAACGTATGGTCAAACACTAGAATCCTTGTGTCACACGTATAAACAGTAAATATTGGCCTCCAAACAAGTTGGTGGTGCGGGAAAATTAGAACATTCACCAACCTAATGCGTTATCCTCGCAGGTGAAGGTAAGTTCATTATTTTCTTGTTGAGCATAACTTATTCTACGTAAAAACTAGTTATATCAACGGTTTATTGCTGTTCAATAATGACTGCATATACCGCGTAGAGGAAATCTGTGGTGCCTCCAATACGTAAATTGCCTCCAAAACAAAGATGGCGGACATCGTAAAATACATTGAACGTTGTACATAATATCAATCATACAGAACATTTGTTTTGTAATACATCGAACTTAACATAGTCTCAGAATATCCAATTGTATATGAAACTAGTATATGTGTGATTTACAGCATTGAAACAATGTAAACCAATGATATGACACATTGGAGATGCCTCCAGTACATAAAGTGCCTCCAAAACAAAGATGGCGGACATCGTGAAATATATTCAACGTTGTACATAATATCAATCATACAGAACATTTGTTTTGTAATACATCGAACTTAACATAGTCTCAGAATATCCATCTGCATATGAAACTAGTATATTTGTATTCATGTAAAATTCGTAACAATATATACGATAATGCATTCTTATTACCACAGATTAATTAAACATCAGGTTAACAAGTACACATAGTGTACATGAAATAATACATTGTTATACACAGGAATGTACGTCTGCTATTAAATTATCTTTTCCTTTGATGTGCCTGATATCAGGATAATATTCCTTAACAACAAACTCCACATTAGTTATCTTTGATTTTTATCTTTCATATTGCCTATGAAAATAAGGGGATTTTGGTCCATAGAAGGAGCTGAATTAAAGTAAACTTCAAAATGTTGTAATGCCAATATCAAAGCAAAACATTCCTTCTAGATTGTTGAATAATTGCTTCGGTGCTTATTTAATTTCTTAGAAAAATAGCGCACTCAATGATCAATACCATTTTCATCTTCTTGAATTAAAACTGCTCCAGCCTCAACATTACTTGCATCAACAGACAGTTTAAATGATTGGCTGAAATTTGGAGCTGTAAGAACTGGCCCGCTTTTATGTATGGCGTTCAACTTGTCAAAAGCCTCCTGCCATTTTTCAGTCCAAAGGAACTTGTTTTTCTTACTCAATACATTTTTCAGGGGTTCAGCAATTATAAGCAAATTGGAACAAAATGTTCGATAGTATCCGGCCATACCTAACAATCGCATCAGCTGCTTTATATTAACAGGCACGGGAAATTCAAAGACAGCCTTGACCGTACGATCTATAGGTTTAAATTGTCCATGTCCCACGGTGTGTCCTAGAAAAATTACATTAGCACAGCAGAACTCACTTTCGATAAATTAATTGTCACACATGCGTGAGTGAGTCTGTCAAAGAATTTCCGAATTGTTGCTAAATGTTCTTTCCATGTGTCATTATAGATGATGACATCATCGATGTAAGCATCACAATTGTCTAGACTAGAGGTAATCATATTCATGAAACGTTCAAATGTACTTGGCGACCCTTTCATCCCAAACTACATTACTTTATATTGGTAAAGTCCATCAGGAGTCACGAATGCCGAAATGTCCGTTGCTCTTTTTGTCAGTGGAATTTGCTAAAATCTTTTCAGAAAGTCACATTTGGTAACATACTTGGCATTCACGATGTTATCAATACAATTCATCAATTCTTGGTAATGGGAATGAATCTGTTTTTGTCACACTATACACCTTCCTATAATCAGTACACATATGGAAAGTTGTACCTGGTTTTGGAACAAGTGTGCATGGTGAACTCCAGTCACGTTTACTTGACTATATGAAATCATTCTCCAGCAAATATGGAATTTCTTTTTTCAATTATTCCTGTTTGAGTGGGTTCATCCTGTACAGGTGTTGTTTCACAGGTTTAGAATTTACAATTTCAACGGCATGGTATGTGCAAGAGAGTCAGGAATATATCACCAGGCTGAAAGCTCCTTTCCTTCGAGTTTTTATTATATCTTGATTTCATTTTAGATCGAGCAGAGTGCAGTTTTGCTCTTGCCACCCCACAAGCCTTGACAACTTATGCTTAAAATTAAAAACATAATCAAGAAGATTTCCTCATTAGAAATATGTTTCTCTTTCAATAACTTCAATGCTCCAAGCACAATGTGTCCAAAAACCAGTTCAAGGGGACTGAAAAATAAAGATTCTTGAACTGATTCATTAACAGCAAACAATAGTAAATGCATGCCTTCATCCCAGTCTTCACCAGTATCAAAACAATATGATCGAATCAGTCTTATGGAATCGTTCTAATGCCCATTAGCTCCCAGGGTGATAGGCGGAAGATTTGAATTATTGGATGCCTAATTCGTACATAACTTGCTGAAAAATTCCAGACATGAAATTTGAGGATTAATCAGACTGTACAGACTTGAGAAGGCCACATTGAGTAAATACAAATTTATCAAAGCTTGCACTATTGTTTTTGATTTTATATTCCTCAAAGGAATAGCCTCTGGAGACCTTGTTGACGCACACATAATGGTCAACAGGTATTGGTTACATGACTTGCTCTTAGATAAGGGACCAACAGAATCTACCATAATTCTGCTAAATGGTTCGTCAAAGGCAGGAATAGGTTTTAGATGAGCTTGGGAATTTTATGATTGGGTTTTCCTACCATTTGACAAGAATGACAATATCTACAGTATTTACTAACATCACTTTTGATTATTGGCCAGTAAGAGTGAGTTAAAATTTGTGATACGTTTTATTGATCACTTAATGATCAGACAAAGGAGTTTAATGGGCCAGGCTAAGTATTTCCTGTCTGTAAGGTTTCGGAACTACAATTTGATAGTTCACTGACCATTCGTCATCGGCAGTACCTCGGGAGGTCTCTATTTTCTCATCAGAATTCCATTTTTAATGAAATAAGAGGCAGGAACGTCAGCTTCTTCAGTTCAATAATGACACTTTGAAACAAACAGGAGATCTCAGGATCTTTTTCCTGCTGTACGACAAGTGATAGTCGTTTATCACCCTGATTAGAATAAAGGAAATGAATCGTTTAAAGAGGATCACTGTGATCAATACCTTCTGATTGATCCAAACATGGAGTGAAAGTGATCTCATTAAAAGCCTGACCAATACATGTGTCAGCTAAAGGAATACTTTCCATATCAACATCATTCTCATGAGCTTTCTTTGTCATAGCTCTGGTAACTGCACAAGCTGGAAATAAAGCATGGAATTCTTTTTCAATTCGATCGACTTTCTGATCCAAGCAAGGCTTGTCAGTTAGAAGTGGATTAACTACAACCTTGTCTACAGTTAGGTCGTTGCCTAGCAATAAATGAATGCCCTCAACGGGTAAAACATAGACTGTTCCGACTGTCACGGATCCTGAGACTAAGTCTGATGACAAATGTAAACGACGGAGAAGAACATTAACAAAGCCACACTCCTACTCCATAAATATAAACACTCTCATTAAAAGACTTCTCAGAAAATGGCACAGTACCTGAAAATAAGAGACTCTGAAAAGCTCCTGTGCTCCTTAAAATTTTAATAGGGATAGGGTTGGCCGAATCACCTAAGAGTGATATAAAGCTCTTCGATATGAATCGTCCATAATTCTCCTTAATAAAATCAGAGTAGGGTTTATTAGACCCAACACAATACATGATCGTGACCTTGATGTCTTAGAAATAAGAGCATTTCGAATAGGTCTGTCTCGATTCTTATGCCTATTTTTCAATTTATAGAAATCATAAACAACGCGTTCTTTGTTCGTGCAATAGGTACACGTAGGAAGAGACAAGGATCTTCAATCAAGGTTCACTGAAGTTTGATGTTTAGAAGTTATGCCAGTTTTAGATTTAGAAGGGCTTGAATTAGGCTGAAATACTTTTCTGCCAGAAGACTGTTGAGTAGAAGTCTTATTTACAAAAGGAACTTTATGAGGTGAAGAATACTCATCAACAACACTAGCAGCATTTGCCAAGGTTTCAATCTGATGCTCGTCAAGATAAGACTTAGTGTCACCATGGACACAGTTTTTTGAACTCTTCAAGTAATACAAGTTGTTTGAGACTTCCATAATTTCGTTCAACTTTATTGGCTAAGAAGCATCTATCAAATAACTGATCTTTTTCTCTAGCAAATTCTAAAGGAGTTTGTCCAGCTTCTTTTCTTTAGTTTCTGAATTGCTGCCGATAAGCTTCAGGGACTAACTCATAACCCTTTAGGATACATTCATTAACCACTTTGGTGAACTGACAGTATAAATATCACTTGCCTTACCACTGAGTACACATTGTAATAATTGAATCCAATGCACCCTTGGCCATTTTAAATTTTCAGCAAATTTTTCAAACCGAGTAAAGTTTCTACTTCTTTTTCTCTGAAAGGGGGTACTAATCTAATATTCTTTCCAAGATCAAAACTTATATTTGGATTTGAAGTTTGAATGTGCTTTTTACTTGCCAGTTACATTTCTTTCATTCAACATTGAAATTCCCTCTCTTTCTCTCTTTCTTCCGCTAGTATATGCATTTTTTCTTTTGTAACTGCATTTGACTTTCTTTCACTCTTTCTTCCTTATGTAACTGCATTTGCATCTGTTTTTTCTTTCTCTCTTTTCTGTCTCTCTCTCCTATTTCTCATATTGTAACTGCATTTGTTTTCCATGCAACTGCATTTGCGTCTATCTCTTTCTCTCTTTCTGAAGTTCCAGCTTCCTTAACTCTAATTCCATCTTGAATTTTAGTTCTAATTCCTTTACTTTTGTGTCAGAGTCTGACACAGACTTACATTCTTTTCTACCAAGTACTGAACCAAAATATTTATTGTTTCCTGTTTCGTTAAGGAAGCTTTTACCTCAGAAAGATAATATTTTCTAGCAAGTTGAATGAATTCATCTTTTTTTAAAAGATCTAATTGTTCCCGGGTAGGATTTGAAAGAAATATTTCCACTTTTGAGGACATTTTAGAAATATCTTGCCGATTTCATTAAAACTTTGAAAAACATGGGGAATTCCAATTTCATAAAACAAAATTTTCTGAAATATTGTAGCCGAAATTTAAAATTATCTTAAGGACGAGCTATCCAATACATATGTTACGTGTGTAGGCTCGAATAAACAGTAATGGAAGAAAGAGTGACAACAACAAGCTTTTAAAAATATAATAATTTATTTCCCTGCAAAAAGTCGGTAAAATTTAAAAACTATGAACTTACGGTTTTAAGAATCAAATCCTAAAATAATCCAAGAAGAATCCACGAATAAAATTTTAGAAGTCCTAATTACAAGTCCTAATTTCAAGTTCGACTCCCGACGAAGAATCCATGATGGAAGACGATGACGTTTGATGTAACCTGTAGTGTTGAAATTTACAGTTCCTTGTAGAAACAAGAAATATCACTCCGGTTTTGGAAATCCGAATACATTTTTATAAAAGCTGTACTGTTCAAGAATTTCAGATGAGCACACGTATTTTCCAGGGAAAAAAAACGAATTAACCCTTTTGAATCCAAGTAATTTGAAATAACTCCAAACGACACAACACCTTCCAATGTAAAGAAAAAGCCCAGCTCAGAATATCTCTCCAAAACAAATGTTATATCGGATTCTAAAACAAAAGGGGTTCACGTGATCATGTTCCAGAACCTCGTCGAAATTATTTACTTGTTAAAAAGCACGTACACCCACCCAGTGTGGCGCTGACCAAAACCAATCAATTTACTCTAAATAAAAAAATGTAAAATTATTTACATCTCAGACTACGTTGTCCCATCGTGACATCGACAACAACCTTTTGAAATAAAAATATAATTTTTTACGTGTTTGCTTCTAATTTTTAATCAAGGTCAGGATCTAGTTCAATGCCTGGTAACGAGCAGACAAGGTCAAACTATTTTCTGGAAAAAGTATCATCTCTATTGAATAAATTTGATTTACAATGGCATGTAATGAAAAATAAAAGTATTAAAACTGAAAAATAATTAAATAGAAATATATATATATATATATATATATATATATAGAGAGAGAGAGAGAGAGAGAGAGAGAGAGAGAGATAGATATGTATATATACATAGATATATATAGATATAGATATATATAGATAGATAGATATATCTATATATATATTGAATCAGATATAATTAAATCAAATATACATAACAATATATCTTATAAATAACCACTCTCTATATTCATTCTTTGTGTGTGTGTGTGTGTGTTCCAGCTGCTAAACAAGTTTTTATTTTTTTTATTTTCACCCTCAAGCTTCCTTTTAATTTCGCTTATCCCAAAGTTTCAATTTTAGTTTACCTTTTTTGTTTTCCTTTATCACTCCCTTCCTCTGACGAGCAACCAGGTTTCTTGTATATATATTAATGGATCCGAATCTGTCTGACTGTCTGTTTGTCTCTCTCTCTCTCTCTCTCTCTCTCTCTCTCTCTCTCTCTATATATATATATATATATATATATATATATATATATATATATATATATATATATATATATATATATATATATATATGTATGTATGTATGTATGTAAGAATGAAAGGACATTAATGGATGGTAGAACTTGGGTAAGGTTGGCCATATCCAAACCCGTTCTCATCAGCTATATTGAATTCTTTGTTTTAGTTTCTTGTAACTAATGAACAAATATGGACAATTTCTTATAGGACAAATTTAGTTTCATGAGTATTCTAATGTTTGAAACGATGCATTCCACACAGTATTAAGATTGTAACTGTTTCCAAGATGAACGAATATATACATGAACAGCAGTTATCTTGTTAACGTTTGTTATATATTCTAGCATCCTAAGCACACTAAGCAGGTAGGGTAAGCATCCCACGATGCATTCGTATTCCCACACCTTTCCACACATTGCAACATGATATCGTATCAAATCGTATCTACAAGACACAATATCCAGAACCATAAAAAGGGTAGGCAATATTTACTCAATCACTGGTACACAGAAGCTGTCAAATTACCTAAAATGCCAATTACGAAGCAAAAATGAATCTAACTTAACAAGGAAAGGTAACGACAACAGTCAGCTATAGCAACAACTGTGGATGCTAACACTTGATCGAACCACAAAGTATAGGTAGAATGCAGAAAATAAATTATGAACGACGTCCTTGGACGTTTTACTGGTAAAACATTTCCACGTACAAACGTCAAAGGAACAGAGAATGTGAACCCATTTGCAAGCTGTGACTCAGGATTTATACTAGGATCTTGTCTTTTATTGGGCTTTCCAATATTATTTAGAAGAGAGTAAGATGGAGAGAAAGAGAAATATCAGGTACATAGTAGGTACAAAGGATGTCGCAACAGGATTCGCTTTGATATAATATATCGTATCAATTGTCATGGATAATTGATATATATATATATATATATATATATATATATATATATATATATATATATATATATATATATATATATATATATATATATATATATATATGTGTGCATGATTGTTTATGTGCACGCAATATAATAGTCCATGTCTAAAATGGGTGCTGCTTTATTGGAGTGAGACTGGAAGAATCATGTTGGGAAATTTCTGTCTAGGTCTATATGTTTACATCTCCGCATCCTTGCTGAATATTAGTTGTCATAAATAGTAATAGTGTTTATATGTGGGCTATACAAATGTTAAAGTTCCAAAATGTTTTGCCTTTGTCTTTCTTTTTAAAAAATATAATAAAAGGTCAACCTGCTAAACGCTGTTACGCATATTGCAGCTTGTATCTTGGGACACTTACACTTTTTGCACTTAAATATATTGTCCGTTTTACTGACAGCTTATTTTCTATCATTCCGAAAATAAATGTACCTCACTTTCTTTACTTCAAGATTAACTACCACTGAAATTATGCCCTGTTGTCAACTTTAAATGTGTCTTATGGTTTCGCAAATCATTTTATTATGCTGAACAAAGTTTTGAGTACAATGACTAGGATCCATAAAACACAGACATGCTGAGAATTATGGGTACACCATCCTCAAATTGTCCAAATACCTGCATAATGAACTGGTTTCATTTTGCAAATGTAAATATATTCCACCATACTGAATAATAAAATAGTGTTTTTATGATTTGTTCTTCATTGCTTCCATTATACTGTCAAAACATTCTTTTACGGAATCCATTGTTCTGTCGATTTTCTCTTGCAGTCTGACTTCATTCTGCCAGGATTTTACATATTCGTTTATTTTACGATCAAGCGAAGTCACATTTTCTTCTATTGTATTAATCGTTTGTTTTATAAGGTTGATTGTCTCCGATTGTCTGCTCAAAGCTTCAACTTGCTCGGCATGTGCTTGTCTTTGAGCGTTGATACATTCTGTAACTTGGGCCAGTTGAGTCGCATGTATGTTCAATGTTTCAGTTACCTCGGCATTTGCTTTTATATGAGTGTTGATAAGTTCTGTAAGTTGAGACAGTTGACTCGCAGGAAAAACTTTGAACGTGTTACTTGTTAATCCAAGTTTCTTGAAGACAGCATTGATAGGAGTGATCACACATGAAGTTCCTGTAGAATTTCCACCAATGACCATTCCTACTGCACGTAGATTACGAATGTTTGCACCTACACAAAGGAAAACCAGTGCTCCTGAGTCACCCTCAGATGCAAAATTAGGCTTGGATACTTCTAATTGTCGAAACATGACAGGAAAACAGTAATTGCCCCAAACATCCACTGGCCGAACAGAAATCTCACTGCATGTAAGATAGCCATCCGTTAAGCCTGTGGTACATCCAAACTTGATCACCCGACATTATTTGCAAGGAATCTTTATGTCATCCAGAATTTCTCCATCGGTGTAAAGCAGGGGACCTTCCTTTGTCAAACCTGTAACAATAGATAATTCAATTTGATGATCTTGATCATATCTAAATTACCATATTTACTTCATCACATTTCAAACTTAATATTATATCTACCACTTTCATATCGTGTCATGCAGTTTACTTTTGACACCTTTTGCCTCATTTAAAGTTTTCACTGATATACTGGAAAGGGTCATTATTAAAGTCTGTAGAACGGTATTCCTGATAACAAAAATGATTGTAGATTTCCATGATATGCTATATGCGGATGTATATGGTTCAGTATGGTTCCATTTACACATGCTCTAGCACATTAATCAGATTATTTAGAATACATGAAGCAATAAGTCTCATCCAAAAAACATCTACGCTTAGAGACACTCTAGGAAAGATATATCCGCTGATTACTACAATCATAAGAAGACTTCGGAAAGATGTAAAAGTAGATGAATGATCAACAAACAACGTTTCTTAAACATTTGACTGGTTTCAGAATAATGTTTAATTGTGTTCTTGTTATAAATGCCAGGATGCTTGAAACATGCACAATAATTTTACTGTTCATATTGACGGGATAGTAGCATGATAATCCACTGAAAAGCAGGATGGTTATGTCAGGTCATTCTGGTAGAATTTCAAACCCAACCCACCACCAGACAATATAAGTCTGTGTGTTTCGAATTTGTTTTTCGTTTTGTTTCACTTTCAGTCTTCGCAAATATCTCATGAACGAGGAGCAATACCTATCCAAAATGATCAGTTGCACATACCTCGATTAGACTCGCTCAGCGTTGATGTCATGGAGTCATGCAAATAAGCTAGTGCTTTGGCATATCCTCTTCTGCAATCTGGTATTACTAGTGCCTACGCTGTTGTTGCTTGGATTAAAAGAATGAGATCAAGAGCGCTGAAACATAGGTCAAAACATATAGACAATTGTAAGAATTTCATCCTAGTTTATAATGATCGTACCTACATTTGCATTTAATGAGAACTGCATGCTAGCGAGTCTTACGTAGGAATAATGTACAAGTTACATTTGAAATTATTTTTGTCTGACACCAGAAATATTGTGATCAACTCTGTCAGTACTTTCAAAATATGCTTTATAAACATTTTATCCTTACCATGATATTCACAATCAGGAAAATGTCCTGTTTCTGGCTTTCTATCATCATTAGTAATTTGTATAATAGCTGCATCAACAGATGGTGTAAAAATGTTTCCAGCTTCCAAAGCTATAGTATGTACATTTCCAAACATGTATTGATCCTCGAATGATTTTGGTTGGTGCATTTTTATTTGTGTTTCTCCTTGTGCAAGGTAATAATTAATTTGTTTCTTTTCTAGATCTCCTTTTTGAATGTACGATGTAATATCTTCCAGCACAACATGAGCAGCTGTTAGGCACCCAACCTTTTCACCAGGAAGGTCTACAAATCCTCCTAAACTCCCCCTTTTACATGCACTTTCTATACAGCAGCCTATCCGTAGTTTTGGGTGGTATGCCATTGCATTGTGGTCAACAAATAATACAAATTCTCCTTCTCTGACGTCAGTAACGATTCCATCAATATCTTTTGGAAATTCATTTTCCCCTATCGGTATGATCCCCTTCACAGGAACATAAAAAACTATGCACGTGTCCTTTTGGACTTCCAATTTCTTCTTCATGTACCCACGTGCTTTAATGGGGCATGATCTAATTATACTCAGATTACTATGTCCCAACATAAGACTCTCCGTGTGTTTTGCAATACAGTTGTTCAAACGAGCGACATCCTCAGATCTGACACTCTTGCTACCATGTTCTTCTATAATACTACTTTCTTCATCGTTTGGCACATACTTCTGACGAGCAATAATTATGTAATTTGCAAACGATTGTGGGATATCTTCCTCCTTCAGTGTGCAGTTTTTTTCTTTAAGAGTAACCACAAACACGAGAGTGTGCGGTGCTTCTGGTCTATATCCACACCAGACCCCTTCAGTCTCTGAAATTGCCTTCCTGAGCAGTTTGGACATTTCAATTAGGGCCCTCTGGACACCACTGGAATATCTATATTGTTTCATTGCTACTTCCATGATATTTTCTTTAGGAATATTTTGGTTTCTTATCATTTCTTCTATCTTCTGATCATTGTTTCTGATTGCCAGCAAAAACGCATCTTCATCTTGCAGATCTGAAATGAAAACTCACATTGATTATAACAATAACATCTTGAACACACCCAATGGTCCCTCCTGACAGGTCTAGAGGCGTTAAGTTCTTTCTGCACGAAACATTCTTCTCCTGGTTTCTTTTCATTTAATCTAAAGACAAGTTCTTCTATCTGTCTAGCTATATATCGTATGTATCATGTATGCAAAGAAATACACAGTAAGTCATAAATGTTACAATAGAATGTATACATGAATCTATTACTCAGCAAAATTTAAGAATCATACCATCTATATAAGTAAAGAAGTTGGAAATTATCTTGAAATTTATTTTAATGAGTGTCAATTCTGATGGTGTATGATTTTCTTCGGTGATTAAATTTATATTAAGCAAAGAGTTTTCCTGTTCTTTCCAGAGAAGAATACCTGTTCCTTCGGTAATTAAATTCATAACAATAAAAGTCAGGAAAATCAGTTCTCCTAGAAAAAAGCGAATTCACAATATTTTGCTGATATTACATCTGCCAAGATTTATGCGCTAAAACGGTTTGGGTGAAATGGGCCTTCCTCAATGTAAACATAACCCTCCCTTATACTTCAAACTATTTTTCATCCTAATCGTGCTGAAAGAGGAAAACAACTACAGATGAAAACTTCAATTATTGCGTGAAATTTTATTTCACAAAATTTAACGACTCCGTTCCTCGTACTCACTGAAATCATACTATCTGCGTAGTCTCAACACTGAAGTTACACATTTACCATCCGGACTTTAAACTTCATGAATTAATTTCTTTTAAAAGTATGTATTGTTGTTAACTACATATACTCCAATGACCTTTGCATGTGCTACTGCTTGTAATTTAGAACCAAAAGATTGAAATTGTTTGCTTGTTCATTTTGTCCACCTTTCTGGGCTGTAAAAATAAGCCTTTTTCATTTTGTGTTCATTTAGAGTCATTAAATTTCATTTATAACAACACTTTGAAATTGTTTGATATTCCAATAACAGTAACTGACATGTTGTGTCAAATTTCATGTATTCATTGCTGCAAAAAGTTTTGATTTGACAAGTGTTCCTATTATTTTATAACGGACAATTTTTCTTTTGGATCTTTATATTCTTGGCTGACTTGCTACAATCACAAAATACCCAAATGTTGGCATCCCATAACAAATAGTGCATTCAGTTTTCTAAGTTATCCAGGGCATGTGCCAAAATGTTTTATATCTGTGCGAGGAAGAACTGAACTTTTGTTAGAGAGATGAATATCTGGAACACAATTGGATCACGTCTGTAAAATGTTTAACCTTTACCAAAGTCGTATGATGAGTAAGCATTGACGATGAACACATTGTCTTGGCTTCATAATGAGTCATTCTAGGTAAAAACAAAACACATCGTGAGATTTAGAAAATATAAGCAAATATCAGTTTCTATGAGAAAGTATAATAAACATATTCTATGACTGCGACCTTGATCCAAATATCAAAATGGCAAACAGGCTGTTAGCAGAATGAATTGTCACACATTCGTAACTATTTATAACAACTATTGACAAATACTGTAACTAGATTTATAAAACAACAAAGTGAAAACATCTAAACCAAATTTTGAATCTAGATATTATATAACTGTAACGCTGGCCCCATGGACAAAGGTACAAGCAGTTATATTGTATTGTCATAGTTTCATTATGATCCATCCAAAGTATATAAAGATTCAGTTAAAGAGTTCATGAAATGTAAGGAAATTAAAAACAAGAACCAAACTCTTAATGCATATTTATGTGACTGTAACATTAACTGTAATGGATTTAGAGAATACAATCAATGAAACAGTTTAGACTGAAGGTAAATTGTACACGGCTCAGCTTTCCTACTATTGTTTTAGTTTAGATCCATCCTGACGTGTCACAAAGACGATCAAAAGGAATTTAGTAAATATCTACAAATGACAAATATACAAAAGTAATTTGTACTTGATTTCATGGTCAAGGGGAAGACAGGGCGTGGCACATAATGAATGGGCTGTTTGGCCATGTTTAATGAGAACATATATGGGAATTTTGGACATATATGGAGACGAAAAACTTCTACGCAAATAGCAAACTGTTCATGACAAAACGCTGGAGAAATGATTGCTATGTATCTCTTTATTACTACTGTGGGCTAGACAAAAAGGGTCCTAGTATTTTAACTGTATTAAACAAGCTGTCATAGTACCCAGTCACTGTGACATTTTCGTATCTACCAGCAACATATATTATAAACTACGTTATAGTTCTTTCTCCATTCACAATGAAAATATTATACTTTCTCTATAAAAAACGGTTTGAAATCTACCAATACGTGCCTCCCAGCATAGCTTAATTTATGACTCTTTAGCCGTTTATCTATTAACACAGTCTGGCATGTTTTGACCTCTATGATTTGGATGCCAAACACTGCAACCGGAAACGACTGACATCCATAATTTGTTATTCTGTTATTGTGGAAAAGAAGTTGACCCGAACTTATTGACATCATTATGTTTGTACAATATTTTTAGCTCAATGTAGCCAACGAGTAACGGTATTGTTTAATACTACGATTTATCCAATGCTTAATGACGTCTGCTATGAATGGACCAGTAACCTTTGAAGATAAGATTCTTGCTCAAATTGAATACAGTCCATGTGTCTTTTTATAAAAGCGCTCATCAAAACATAAAACACTTTGAAGTCACGCCAGTAAAAGTGCAAACAACGTGTTACCACTCTTTTATACAATACATATATTTACAAGTTTCAAATTTCCGGTCAGAAAGTAATTGTTGCTTATCATTCAAAAACTATTTTGAGAGCAAAGCCAAAATACGTAAGGAAAATTAAAACAATAACAAGACGCATACATGGTCATTTGGCCAGGAAATCTGGCTGAGAAGGATGCTGCCTCTAAAATTGTCGAATATATCAATATAACAAGCGTAAACCCACGCCAATATGACCATCCAGTCACGGAAATCGGCAGCAGCAAAATATTCTATATGTTTGTTGTGGTAGCCATCTTTAGGCAAACATATCTGATTATTAGAAAGTTATTTAACTGAAATTGGGTACTGAAGAAAAGTACATTTTATTGCGTCGAAATGGGCTACTGAAAAAAGTAAAATAATTGAGAAATTTAAGAAAAATACAAGTTATTGCTTGGGAATGGGACACTGAAGAAAGTTTAATTGTTGTTCAGTGGAAACGATACTGAAGTAAAGCTTATTTATTTTGCAGAAGTGGTGTCTTAAGGAACACTACAAGTTTTTTGCAAGTTTTAAAATAGAAATGGCGTACAAGTTATTTCTCGGAAATTAGATACTGAATACTGAATAAAAGTGCAAGTTATCATGTGGAAATTGTGTTCAGAAGAACAGTACAAGTTATTGATCGCAAATGAGATACTGAATAGTACACGTTATCATGTGAAAATGGTGTTCAGAAGAGCAGTACAAGTTATTGATCGCAAATGAGATACTGACTAGTACAAGTTATCATGTGTAAATCGTGTTCAGAAGAACATTACAAGTTATTACTAGGAAATGGGATGCCCAATAACATTGCAAGTTATTGCGTGAAAATCTGGTGTCGACGAAAATACAAATTATTAATTGGAAATAAGATACTTCAGAAAAGTACAAGTTCCTGCATTAACAACTTGGATATATATTGGAGATGGGGTGCGTAATCAGAAAAAGCTGCCTTGCTACATTATGATTCTAAAGGCTGTCATCTAATTGACAAATGCAACCTACCATTTTAGTTGCATATTTGAGTCTTAACTTGAACACTTAATTTCAACATGGAATCACAAAGATGACGACGCAAAAGGACCACAACATTTATACTATAAAAGAGCTATGTGCCACCGGGCCATGGTAAGAGAGACAAACTAAAATATAATTCAAATAGCTCCTGTCATTTAATTCAAGAATAATGGCTCTTTATGTCAAGCCCATATTTTGTGTAGATATTTTATTTACTTAGGAAGTTTAAACAAATTGACTCATACTTTAATCCAAAAGCTTTGACATTTAGGGTTCGGGCGAATATATGGACAGGCACATGGGCATCACATAGTTTGCTATAAAGAAAGTTCAAAACAATAAGGAACAAAGCTGAATAAGGAAAGCAGCATGCGGCCAGGTTACACTGAAAGATACTGCACTATGTAGGTAATTACAGAAGTCAGATACATGGAATCACTCTATTTCAGTGGCATGCCCTGCAAGGCATATGAATCATAATTCTGACATGCATGTTGACTTTGCTTTCCTCCTAGTGATTTCCAAGCAGAATATACAGAAACAGATACATGAAAATAATACAGTCTCAGAGTCTGACGAATATCGATTCCATTAAAATGTTCTCTTGTTACAAGAGTCCCTGGAAGAAATTGACGCTCCATTCGAGAAACTTTCCATGAATTCAATAGAAAATCATTTCTTCATTTCAACGGCTGTGTGTATTAAACATCTATGATAGTCTCCACCGACAACAGGAGTTATAAACTAGATGCTGTCCTGGCCATATTGAATATCAAATTGGTACCATGTTTATTTAGGACCAGGTAAACACCATTTTCCGCCTTTTGGGTGAAAACCTGATGTCAATATGAGAAAATATTCAGATTATTTTGACAGTCACTTTGTATATATATCCACACCGGTGCTCTCAATGTGCGCAAAAAAGAGATAGTACTTCTTTCAGTAGTGCTAATATAAAAGAGGTATTTTCTCTACGTGGTAACACTATCTGCATATCAACTGATGTGATTTATTTGATAACCTGTGAAAATTTAGCATGCAATATGTTGGACAAACACTTCAATAACTTTCTAACAGAATAAATAATCGTCTCTTTGATATAAAAATTATAGAAATCCTCAGTTTTCCTCTAGTATTTCAACACACTTTAACACCAGTAATCACTCTCTACTCGATTTTTCTTTCATGTCAGTAGATAATGCGCATGGTGACATGAATAGACTCATAAAAGAAACTTATTGGATTTATAAGTTAGAATACTTTGTATCCTAATGGTCTTAATGCCAATGCGCTATATAAAAATGTATTTTTAAAAACATTGATATATTGTATATCCTTTATAACAATATTTTGATGTATGACTGTTTGTTTCTGTTTTATTATACTGAGGAAATGCTGCCGAGGAACTAATTTTTTTCTTTATTTGGGAAACAGAAAATGATGCCATTGTTAATTTAATTTTATATTTCTTCTACATTCTTTGATGCTTATCATTAATTTAAGGACATGTTACATGATTATGGCACTTTATTAATGCACGTACTCATTACGTTTTAGATTTCGCTAAAGACATAGTGTACTTTTCTAGCTAATATGGAACTATAGTTTCTGTTTTCCTTTTACCTCAGTCAGCAAAATTCAAATTAAATTGATTAATTATATCTGTATCTAATGACGGTTTATTAGTTTATTAAATAATGAGAAATCAGGATAGGCTGAAAGTTTCTTGTGTCACGTGCACTAAGAATTGTCTTGAAACTGCCCTCACGCGCATATAAAAGGAAGGTAAAAGAAAAGGCAATGAGCAGAAATAAGCTATTTCATAATCATAAAAAGCAGAGGGAACCATTCCCGTGAAAATGTTTAAATAACACTATAACAAGTCAAAACAATGTCACGTAAGAGTAGTAGAAAAATATGTTCCACCTCTTATGGCTGTATATAAGTGCGTGGAGCGGGACAATTTGAGTCAGTCTTATTATTTATGTTGTTGTTTTAACACCAGTATTCAGTAGTATTTAATGTTGTGCTTAGATATTATTTGATATGAAAGATGTGTTTAGTTTATTCATTGCAATTACAAAGTGCACATTGGACTAATATATCATTATGGGACTACTGAGGATTAATGAAAGTCATACATCATGGATTATTTTGGACTTTAATATAACTTTATAGTAGAATTTCGGATTCAATTTATAAAACTTTAAGTTCCTCCTACAATTTCATTTTATGACTTTGATATCGAACCTTTTGCTAACTTTTACTAAACTAGTTGGTTTTTCTTCTTTCTGGTACATAGTTTAGTCGTGCCACTCTTCCATTACTCTCACATCCTATCTCATAAAAATGACAGATTTGCTAGTCAGATGTATGGACGGTCTCAATTGTTTTTCACTTGCATGAACTTTCTTAACTATAGTTTCCACCTAGCCCTGACAACGCCTGACATCTTATAAATATATACAAAATCATCAAAATATTATTTTCTTCATGAAAACCTTTCTTGTCAAAATCACACACACACACACTCAGTCACTCACTCACACACACACACACACACACACATATATATATATATATATATATATATATATATATATATATATATATATATATATATATATATATATATATCACTAGAAATATGTGGGGTTTACCTTCTTGGTCACTGTGTTCTGGACGTAAAATCCAGACCTCTCTACTTCCATAGTTTGTGACGTACATTTGTCCTTCCTTTTCGTCAAACTACATCGCCATTGGCTGTCGGGGCATCCTCTCATTGTGTACTTTCGCTGTTTGCCCTGTCTCTGTAATCTGATGAATGCAGGGAGGATTTGTCTTGTTACACACGTATACGAATCCTATTTTGTCCACAGTGATACCCTCTGGATAGGTCAAGTCACGATGGTGGTAGGCAAACTCCTGTCTGAAATTACTAATGGCATAAGCGTACACGCCATTGTGAGGAGAGTTAAGACCAGTCCAGCATGAGATGTACACCACAGAATCGTCGGCATTTGTGGCCAAGTGACTACAACCTCCATATTTACAAATCTTCTGAGTTGTGCAGACATGTCCGTCCTCTAGAGACACTAGTCCCCAGCAATGCCATTCTTCCTTCATACCACAGACAACAAGTCTCCTCGCGAGTTTCAAGGCCTTCACTCCATGATAGAATTCAAATCCGCAAGTTATATCTAATGTCCTCGCCTTTTTTAAGACTGCAGTTGTGCCTATGGAACTAACTAACACAATTTCTATTTTGTCGGCGAACAGCGGTACCGCCACTTGAAGCTCGTTCTTGCCATATACACAGATACCCCAGGGTCCTGTCGATTCGTGTAACTCCGCCAGGAATTTACCATTATGGCGATTGTGGAGCCACAGAGAATATGTCAACCTGTCTACTACCAAAAGCAAATCTTTTGACAAAACCACGATGCTGCTGTACCTTGGGACCAATCCTTCTGTGGAAGAAAGCGATAATACACTAGTAGAGTAAATACATGCATAATCTGGACAAAACAGAAACTGTATACTTAAATACTAAAGGAGAACATTCACATTCAGCCAATACTGTCATAACTCTATTATCATCATCTTCGTTGTCATCATCCTATTCATAATGGCCTGCTTGGTTACAAAGCGTAGCGAGGAAATGACATCACTGACGTTCAGTGATAGCTGTTGGTCGTTTACAAATATATTTAGAAGAGAATTCTTTGCTCATATTTGTCATTGAAATTCAGTATCATCTTACCCTTTGTATTCAATATTTTCGTCAAATACAAATAATAAATTATCAATTTTGTTTTCCTTTTAGTTTCCTAATTAGTTGAATCTGGATGTTGTTGTACTTATTTTAACCCAATTAACTTTGCTTAATTTTAGGAAGTTGTACGAATGACTAGTTACTGAAAATTAAATGGATCGCATGCAATAGTTTGTAATTTTGTTTTGCTAAATATTTGCATTTTAAATACACCGAATTATGTAAGATGTCAATAAGTTTAGTAGTACCAAAAAGATAATGTTCAAGAGATATATTTAAGCTTACTCTGTTGTAACATTACAATTCAAAATACCTGTCATAGTTTCGCACACATCGAACCAACAAATTTTCTCCATGTTTATTATTTTCGGCTTTGAGAAGAGATCTCTCCCCAAAACAAACTATGATAAAAATAGCAACAGTTTATAAATATTAAAGGAAGATTTTTGTGAATTTGCAGGCAGGTTTATGATTCCTATGTGACATTCATATGGCTATAATATAGGTATATCTTAATTTCTCACGTTCCAAATCTGCAACAGTGTAATGGACATAAATACATTAATGGGAAGTGCAGAAAAACACATTGCATAACGTACTAATTTTTCGACAAGAGGTCGCCTGGTTGTAAGTGAAGGAGAACACAGTACTGTAATTTTATAATAAACAAAATATATTCATTTGAAATAAAATGAAAGAAATCAATCAGGATGGAGTATGTAGCTGACTCACTGAAGGTAGGCTCTTAAAGCGTCAAATCCAATGATATAAGAATACTACTGAGAGAGAAGAATAAATCCGTTGTTCTACTTTCATTCTTGTTGTTCGTCTTGCCGCTGATATTAGCTAACAAACATTCTCATCCTTCAAATTCAAGTACATGGACTATCGAACAACTTTATATTTCTACCAAAGCTTGAAAACTATCACGTAAGATGGCTAGTGAGAGAAGGACGAACGATATTCTTCACGGCATACATCATTAGAGGAGAAACAACTCATGCTAGGAAGAAAAAGCTTTACAGTCAGAGTTTTCCTTCCAATAACTGGAGAAATAGAACGCATACAAAAGTCAGATGTTTCGCTATCGCAAAGGTGTATAACCACCACCTTGGTGATATAAAATGAGTAGTGATATAGTGTAAGCCCTCCTTATGCAAAATATTAAACATCCGAAACAAATTCAAGAAAAGAAAATAAAAAACAATTAATAATCCCATATATCACTGCTATACTAAAAATGTCGCCGCATTTCCTCACGTGCTACCCTGAACAATTCAACAACAGACTGTACTGTGTTTATATGCATTCTTTACTTGTAACCAATTCATCTGCTATCGCGCAATACAAATTCTGCACACCCTAAGCTAGGACTGGGAGAGAGAACATTGCAAAATAATATAAGTCAACGTAGACGGGAGATAGATTCTATACAGAGCAGTGTCTTAATGTTCGAATTCAATCGCAAGAAAATAAGTTACTTGACGGTACACATGAAAGACTAAATCGTAATGCTTGAAGTGTAGAAATGAGGTTGCAGAATATTATTTTGTACTATGGCGCCTGTCACATGTCTTAGCTTAAGGCTATATTGTTAATTTTTCTATTGTTAGTGTTCAATAATTTAAGATATATTTATATATATATATATATATATATATATATATATATATATATATATATATATATATATATATATATATATATGTGTGTGTGTGTGTGTGTGTGTGTGTGTGTGTGTGTGTGTGTGTGTGTGAACTAGTTGTCTCGGACTTGTATTATTCTCGACACAGATATGAGGCATGTATACCCTCCCATAGTTACTCCGCAGGAAGTAGACAGTGAAATATCAATAGTCGCCAGAGGAAGGGCTATCCACCCATAGTAGTTGACACGTGTTCATGGCAAACAGAATACCCTAAAAACGGCATAGATGACAGCTATTTTACATTGCATGAATATATTTAGTACACAACGTTTCTGGTATTTATTAATTATGGAAACTGTTTGCGTTTTGCATTGTGAGCATCACTCGGCATCAGTTGTGACCTTCGGATGTGAAAGACGCAAGTATAGATTTGGGGTTGGGGTACATACATTTATTTTGCTATGAACTGCTATCATCGTGTCTGGTAAAGGAAATAATATTCCTACGATTTGGCTTGTTATGGCAATCAAAAAGTATGCACCTTTTTAACCCCAGCTGTATATTTTACTTTTATAAGAATTTGTATTATCAGGCAGGTCGATGCGGTATAAAAGGTGCTTTCAAATATGTCCCTTGTGTCCTAAAGAAAACTTAAGAATTGGAGCTATGAACTGCTTCCATTATAATTTACTATTTTTTTTCTGTTGCATGTATGTAAGTAACTTGTATACATTTGCCTCATTACACTACCTTCCTTCTACAGCATACCACTCTCTGTTGTATGGAAGACTCATCTAAGGGGGAATAACTGTGTTTTGCACCTGTAAACATTCCCAGCATGACAGCGTATCATATTTTAGACTTAACCCTCTAGATATGGGAAAACAATGGTTACTATAATGTATGGTCTTGCTATTTTTGCCAGGCCTATTCAAATGAATAGCATAATATATAATGTATTTCTGCCAGGCCTATTTAAATGAATAGTATAATATATAATATATTTCTGCCAGGCCTATTCAAATGAATAGTATAATATATAATGTATTTTTACCAGGCCTATTCAAATGAATAGTATAATATATAATGTATTTCTGCCAGGCCTATTCAAATGAATAGTATAATATATAATGTATTTCTGCCAGGCCTATTCAAATGAATATTATAACATTACAGTACATGCACACAAAACCAATTTCATGACATTTCAAGCATTTGTTAGATTAATTTAACTCCAAAGAAGCAGATACACTTCAGAGAAATTAATAATGAACTTACTGTTACGAATAATGAATTCAGCCAATGAAGAAGCTTTGCAAATATTGATGTACTTGCCATTCTACGGACTATATTGAGGTTAGAAGATTGACGTTTTAGCACATCGACTAAATGTATGGCCAAACTGTGATGTGGACATCATACAGTCATATCTCAAACGTCAGCGACGAAGAGAACTGTATCAATCGTATGCATATATCTTGACAATTCCTGGGTCAGTTATCGGAGAGGAGGAAAGTTTTCAAATAAGTGGAGAATAATATGTTGGACAAAATGGTTGTGCCAAATGTATCAGATGAAGCAAATATAGGTTTATACCCTACGAATGTTCATTGCATGTATAATGCTCAGCTGTCATGTAAAGTGAACCTGTCAGAGTCATCTTTGGTTTAACGTTCAGAACTTTCATATGCGTTCGTTTCAAACTCTTCATCACTTTCGTAGCAGCAGGGAGGGCGACCAGACCTTGACATTTCGACGGACCAAAAACAGTACCATAAAAATATCACCCGGAGAAAGATTTTATTTATCGAATAGACGCTTCCTGTAATAGTTACGTCGCTATTGATTCTCAATCACTTAGCAACACCTGCTCGAAGATTTAGCTGCGTATTAATTACGTTCAATGACTTTTTGGGGGGTTTTGGGGGGTTATTTGTCGACAGACTATACTGAGATGCCCTCCCTGCTGCTGTCGTCTTTAAATGAATTTTAGAATTCAGATTCATTAAAAGATTCTATCTAGACCAACTCGATATCTCGTTCTTGGGTCACATAAATTTACAGTAACAAGTCCATACGGTGTTGATTGAGCTCGTCCAAAGAAATTCTTGAATTTATTTATATCCATGTCGCCGCTACACCACGTTTGATGGATATTTCTTAGCGTATGAGTATCAACGCCGTTGAAGATCGCCAACATGTTACAGTTATCTCTGATCACTTTAGGTATTTGAGTATATCTCTGAGTCACATAAACAACATCGGTGTTCTTATGTCGTCCACGAGAGAATATTCTAGCGGGATTAGATTGTTTATCCAACATGACGTCATCATAAACAACAAGATTATTTATCGAACCATCAAGAACATCTATTGATGGTGCTTCTTCTACATCAGTGATAAAATCAATTATATTCTCACTGTTATTCAGCAACGCCGCATTTTCATTAAATTCCTTCAGTACCTGATAGCATCGTTGATCATCTACTGATGGTGCAACCAAATACAATTTGTCCCATTTTAACCATCTCAAAATCAGATTCAACAATAACTGCGTTTTGCCTGATCCCGATGGTCCTATTATGATCATTCTGATCGAATTAGGTAACGCGGCATGATGTTTCACGGGCGTGGATTTTTTTGTAGCCGAAAAATCAATTACATTCATGGTATAATTATACTATGGATTTATATTGTGTGCGATGTAGAAAACGAACTCCAACCGTGGACGTAGTTTCTATCGTCACAAAGAATAATAGATCAGCCGTTACCGGTAAATGTGAAATATGCAATACAAAGAAATTTAGATTTGTCTCATCTGGTGAAAGACCGACCAGAGTAAAAACGATAAAAAAAAGAAGAATAATCGGGGGTGACCTTGCATCAGGATTATCATCGCTACCTGGATTCTTCTGGTCCAAGTATTCAGGAGAAAAACATTTACCCGGATACAATTACTGCGGACCAGGAACACGACTCGACATCAGATTGAATGATCAAGATCAAGCGAATCCCGGTGATGATCCTGTAAATGCAATTGATCAAGCGTGTTATATTCATGATCTCGCATATCGAAGTAAAGATCTGCAACAACGACATCTAGCTGATGTAAACTTAATTCATGCGATAAATTCCATAAAAGATAAAACCCTCAAAGAAAGATTAGCTAGCTGGTTGATAAAAGGTGCAATGAAAAGTAAATTAGTTTTTGGTGCTGGTTAGTATTATATGGAAGATATTTATTATTCTCCTGTTGGATTTTGGCGAGGTAAATCAGCGATTAAGAAACTAGCAAAGGCTGCAAAAGTAAAACCATCAGTAGCTGCTGCGTGGTTATCTAAACAGGCTATCTGGCAAATATATCTACCGCCGCCCAAACGAATCGAATACGCTCACTTTGATGTTAGTATTCCAAATGAAGTTCATCAGGCTGATATCATGTTTCTGCCGCACGATACCGTTAACGATAAAACATACAAATACGTACTAACCATTGTAGATATCGCTAGCAGATACAACGAAGCTGAACCATTATCAACGAAAACAGCGACTGAGGTAGTTAATGCATTTGAAAAAATATATCAACGAAGTCCATTAACGTGGCCGAGATTACTTCAGGTTGATCCCGGACGAGAATTCCTCGGTGCTGTTACTCAGTTAATGAACAAGAAAAATGTAGCGATAAGACGCGGAAAAGTAAATATTCATAACGATCAGGCTATTGCTGAACGATTCAACAAAACACTAGCTGAAAAATTATTTGGATATCAGTACGCGAGAGAATTCATTCAGGATAAACGATCTAGCGACTGGGTCATTAGGCTACCTAGTGTTATCTCAGCGATAAATAACGAAATAACAAGAACAATAAAGATGAAACCAGCAGTAGCTATACAAAAAAAATTCATACCGATAATCAGGAAAGATTTTTCAATTCGACCGGTACTAGGTGATGTCTTAGTCAGGTATTTATATAAACACGGCGAGGCTGAGGGTGGTAGAAAAAGAGCAACAGATCCTACTTGGAGTGTAACAACACACAAAATAACATCTGTGACGAGATCATCAGGTAGACCAGCAATATACAAACTAGATGTTTTCGGCCCTCAACGAGGCTTCACACGAGAAGAATTACAAGTAATTCCTAATGATACCTAATTACCGCCTCAGTCACTTAGATAATCCACGCCGCGTCTATTGCATTCTAAACAAACCAGAGTGACATTTTTTCTGTTATGTCCTAAATTGTTATTTATTCTATCCACGGTAAATTGTCTTGAATCGTTCCTTTGATACGTCCAGGTCATAATACAATTACAACCACAACAATGATTATTTTGTTTTTCTTTCAGCGATAAAATGAAATCTATATCCAGATCGAATTCGTGATTATTCTTCTTATCAGTTTGTTTATAGCTGAATAATTTTTTTTTAATCACGAATTCACTCGTTTCGTTATAAATAACCGATCCATCTAAGACTATTCTACCTAACTGAGATATTTTTCTCACTCTAGATACAGCTAAATATATCAAATTGGACCACTCTACGTTATTGTCCACAATCCAAACACGAGTATCAGTTATAGTTAATCCCTGTGAAGAATGAATAGTCATAGCATATCCTAAATTCCACGGCGATTTTTCTGCATTCATCATATCATTAACGAAATTAATATCAACAACGACGATATCATTCAGCACCAAATTCTTTTTACCTTGTCCTGGTATATCGACGTCGATATTTTGTAATCTTTTATCTATTGGTCTATAGCATAGCGGAACAGGCATTAAGGGGAATTTTTCTTGATGTATCTTGAATAATTTCTGCTGAAGAACATCTCTGATTATCTTTCTGCTAGCGACTATCAAATCACTCGGTGTCCACATCGATAGAAAATCTTTCATTGATGTTTCTTGAATTACCTCTCTCATTACGTCACATTGAATTTTATTTGATTTTAATCGAATTAATTTCTTAAATTCACTTAATCTGCCATCGAGAGATCTGTAATCAGTATCAACCTCTTCGTAATAATCAACAAAATCTTTCAGCCATTCATGAGGTGATTCTCCATCAATAGGATTAGGTTGACCGTGATCTCCGCACATGATCACTGCGGTATTTTTCGTCGATAAATACTCTAAAAACATTTTCAGTGTACCGGCGAATACTGTGCAAATTTCATCCCATATTATTTTTTTGTTTATGTATTTTTCTCCCATCCTGGATGGATTCCACGTGCCGCCATTATACTTGAAATAACTGTGATATGTACACGAATTTACTCCTCGCTGTTTCATTTCCCGCGCTAATCTGTGTGTTGGTGTCAACACGATCATATCGGAGTTCTTGAATAATTCTATTATTCTTGTTGTTTTTCCTGATCCTCCTGGTCCATTAATGTATATCATTTTATGTCTTGCATCAGGATCGTGTACAGATGGTGCTATAGAAGTTTCTGATATACTATCTGAGTGATATTGTTCTTCATCAATTACATCAGCGTCTTCACAATACCATAAAATATGTTCATCTTTTACTCGCCATGTTCCCCATGAGCCATCTCCGGTCAGTTTTTCTAATTATGGTAGGTATTTTTTATCAATATAGAATGAATCCGTAGCTACTCTAACCGCGGCATCGGGAAATTTATTGATCATCGACAAAAGATTTATACTCGCATACGCCAACATCGACGATCTTAAATGGACGTACAGCGGTGATTCTCCATCCAGATAATTAACAACGGTACCTAATTTAGTTCCATCGGCGGTATAAACATCCTCTCGTGTGCAAAATATTCCTCTATCAGCAGTATCAGCGATTATGAAATCTAATTCAGCCTCGTCCATAATCAATCTACAATTACGTCGCTGATGATCATATGCGCCACCCTGAGTAAATTTCCCAATAATTTTCCTACCTAAATCGTTTGCGTCATCGTGTTCGGTGGGTAGCCAAACATCAAATTGTTTCTTATACGAAATAATCGCCTCACTAACTATCAACGACGTCAACATAGCAGAATCTAGCATATACCTCAATAACACTATCGGGGTCCATTTCCGTTCTGATAAATGTCGTCCAAACCAAACATAAGATATTTTATGTAATCGTGCGGCGAATTCGAATGATGTAACCTTAGCGAATCCTGTTAGGGGAAAATCAGGTAGCGGACCATTAATCGATATTCTAGTCATTTCATCACAGGGATGACCAAATTGAGTGAAATATTCGTTACATTGCCCCATTCCGAGAAAACTACCAGGATAGCATGCTATCATGTCAAATGAAATCATATCGATAAAATCATATTCGGTATTCCATAACCCACCATGGCCGTATTCAACGCAACTATCTTGAATATCTTCGAGGAAATCTTTTCTAGTTGGCTTCCACGAATTTTTCTCTCGCGCTGCATGAGCAACAACAGACGGAATTGTAAAGCAATTAGCAAGTAATTCTTCATTTACTGAATATTTTTCGCTATTTCGGTCATAGAATCATGTAATTTTTCACTTCGATACATATCACCGTTGGGCCTGACAATCTGATCGTATCGATCATCACTGGAGAATAACCAAACTGATACAGGATCTAATTTACTTATTTTATAAATAACATCAAATATATTTTCAGAATAAAATTTAATATTACGTTGCCGAGGAAAAATTGTTACTGCGCTACT
This sequence comes from Sinohyriopsis cumingii, assembly GCA_028554795.2. Taxonomy (NCBI): domain Eukaryota; kingdom Metazoa; phylum Mollusca; class Bivalvia; order Unionida; family Unionidae; genus Sinohyriopsis; species Sinohyriopsis cumingii. Next base: position 67,015,617 of record CM068828.1, read on the forward strand.
CCAAGCATGTGAATTATGATCAATTATTTCGATAGGAACACCTTTAGATTTATACGCGGATGAGTATAATATTTCACCTGATATCGTTTTCACCGTGATGGGGAATTTTAATTTCGCTGATAACGCAGCAACGTCATTTATTGATGCACCATCAGCAACAGATTCCACCCAACTATTTATTTTTTCTTTTCTTAGATCGGTTAATCCGTTACCGCGTTTTATATTAGCAAAGTGTTCTATTACTCGCTCGGCTACACAATTAATCTTTACTGACATTTTCATTTTGCTGAGATTCTCGACGGCGGGTTTATTTAGCTTGTAAATACCATAAACAACAGCCGTAACAGGATATGCTCGTACATAATACGGTTTATCTATTCCTGTAAGTAATCCCGGCTTAGAATTATTACTCACCGTGACTGATTTTTTTCCGTTAATCACAGGATCACGTTTATCGCGAGTAATCCATATGTCGTTTTCGTTATTCACGATGAATTTTATTCTGAATATGTATTTATCGCTGAGTAAATTAATTATTTTTTTAGCTCGTGTATCGTTCATAGTGTTATCGATATCAGCTGCTTTCCACGTTGACCACACATGAGCAGCGCCATCATCGTAAAATTCTTTTTTAGCCTGATCCAGTTCAGGAATAACGTATTCTATTTCATCGAGATCGAATCTCATTTTGTTATATTTTAGACAAACATCTAAATAATAATAACGGATGAATAATTGCAAATGGCTCATGGTTGGTTCATTTATTTGCTGTGATAAATTATGCAGAAAAGAATATTGTGGAATATATTTGGCTTACATAAAGCGTGGTGGAATTGGTCCTGTAAGATGCATCAGATGCAACATTGGAATACGAGGAAAGACTAGAATATGTTTGGAATGTGGTGGAAAAAGATACAGAGAACTAAAACGGCATTACGATAAAAAATCACCCAATAGCAATAGCGCTATCAAGTGTGAAGAGGATTATTTGAGTAGATTCTCAGACAAATTATCTATTGGACAAATGGATATTATATATCACCGATATATTCGTGAAGCATCCAATCATTGATAACTACGAAGCATCAGCTGATGGTACGATCAGACATTGTATATTGAAAAAAACAGTCGGTGCCGCCGATAAATATGGTTATCGTCATATTACCATCGGTGGTGGTAGAAAAAAAATAACATATCTCAGTCATAGATTTGTGTTCGAATGTTTTCATGGACCAATCGAGCGAGGTCTGGTAATTGATCATGTTGATGGTGATCCAAGTAATAATAATTTGTCCAACCTTCAGGCCGTTACACAAAGTGAAAATACCGCGAAGGGAAATACTGGCTGTGGAAGAAAAATTTCCAAGGCAGTAAAATCATTAAATACAGAAACAAACGAAGAAGCATATTTTCAGTCTATGAGTCTAGCTGCGTAATATTTTGGTATTAATGCTAATTCGGTACGATTTGTTGCTGATGGGAGATATAAATCAACCTTCTCATATAAATCTGGATCATGGATCAAATTTTCCTACTTTCCGCTCGTATTAGATAAATAAAATCATTAATGAATATGGATCAAGAAAATATTAATGAGATAATAAAATCGATTGAGGCATTGAAAATAAAAAAAAATACAATTATCAGATGATTTGGATTTTGATAGAATTATCGCTGATTTTGATACAATATTACAAAACAAACACGAGGGTAGATACACATTATCATCCGAATACCGACTTATCAAAAAAACACAATCAGCGATGTATAAATCTCTCATCAACATCGATGGGGCTAATTTAGCAGATTTTGCTACATTAACGCGTGTTGTTGAAAAGATTCGATCATCGCTATCTGATGAATACGAGTAAAAAAAAAAATGATAGATACACGCGCGAGACAATTGCGAAGATTGATAGATAATAATCCCGAGCCACCGATCCGCGATAAAGTAATTCCGGATGAACCGATTCGTGATAAAGTGATTTCGGATAAAGTGACCCGGAGTGATGATTATGAGTATTTTTTCTGTAGTCGGCCCGATCCATGTCAACGTTAATTACTATTCTGTAGAATATTTTATTTTCTGTATATATTTTTTCTGTTATTTTCAGTGAAATTTGACTGTTTTGGGTGAAAAATCGACCATTTTGGGTGTTTTTTGACTGTTTTGGCCAATTTCACTCATCAGTTTGGTTGGGTAAGATGCCCGATTCTCTAAATGGTTTCAATTAGAGATGATACAAGAGTCGGGAAAAACCGTTAATTTTCTATTATTTTGCTTGTTTTTTGTTTGTTTTTTAAGTTAATTCTGTTTGTTTTTGGTTGATTTTGGTCGATTTTACCTGATTTTGACGATTCTTGTATCATATCTAATTGAAACCATTTAGAGAATCGACTGGATTGGGTAATTCCTCCAGGGTAAAATAATCAAAAAACGACCAAAACAATTAAAAAAACGACCAAAACAGTCAAAAAAACGACCAAAACTGTCAAATTTCATTGAAAAAAATAAAAATTTACAGATGAAAATAAATATCTATAGATGAAAAATATTTTTTTATTTTTTATGATTTTATTAGTAAATTGATGCTTAGCGTTTGTCCACGTGTATCTAACAAATGACCAGATTGACCAGTCAGAGAGAAATTTACACGCTGTAATAATCTATCATGACATTTAAGATAAACAGGGTTGATCGGCTCTTGTACTAACAAGAATCCAGGTGGATCTTTAGGTGAAAATGAATACAGAACGAATCCTTGTTTCGCCTGATCAGAGACAGATGCATCAGCGATGTAGCTGTTCTCGACGATATCACAATTGAGATTGACCGCGATGGTGGTTGTTATATTGACTATCTCCGGTGAGAGATGCCTGCCGGTGCCATCCTCGGCATTGTCTCGTTTAAGAATGGATGGTGGTGGTAGTTTTTTTCTCCATGCGGCGTGTAATTGAGAAAAATTTTCATCGATGATATCAGTGAGGGATTTTTTTAATTCATCTGCGTTGTTGCCGGGTAATTTATAATTTTCCAAATCAACTTCGGTCATTTTATATTGTCTTAAGAAAATATCTTTATCTGTGCTCCGTCTTATCGCTCCAACAAGTATAAAATCGATTTCTTTTATCAAATCTATAAATGAATCAGCCTCTTCTATGACCTTGATAATTTTATCACATGAACTCGATACATCAAAGATACACTCTTTAAAATAATTTTTTAGTAATTGTATTTTTTTATTATATTTTTCCTCTAAGTCACTAAACCAACCAGTAACGATATCTATTGGATAAAAATTATTTTCAATCAGCCAGGACATATCGCTGTGAACTTCCCCAACCCTGAAGAAAAAACGCATTTCAGCAATATTTCTATAAATAAAATTCACTAGGTAATGTTTTGGAATCAACCCGTGTTCCGGGCCAAGAATAAAATTCTCTCTTCGTGGCTCTGGTGGTGGTGGTGGTGGTGTTGGTGGTTTGATCTCGGGCCAACCTAATACGGTTCTTATCGAACTCGCGTAGATATCTACCTGATAATTCGAGCTGATTTCAATAATCGATTTTGATGTTGGTTCGTGCACGATTATTTTTATTCCAGGATCGGCCCCTGTTATATTTTTTATTCTATGCACGAGCTCATCATTGATTTGATCGATCTGGTAACTACCCGCCGGCAATCCAACCACATTCCAATCGGGAGTACAATCGGGTTTGTTTTTATAAGCGAAATGAAGGAATTGTTTGAATATAATCCACCAAATGATTTCGATCTGATATTTGGCCAGCTATAATAAACACGTAACTGAGCTAATGCTATCTCGTCGATGGAGATAGGAAAAACGACGTTAAATTCGGGCTTAGTTGAACTAGCCGATATCATCGTTGTTCTTGTCACCGTTGTGTTCGTCGCGATCTGTTGCAGTAGCTCTGTCATTATTTATATTAATATCTTTAATCGTTTGATTGTAAATCCTAGATATTAACGCGAATTCTACGTCGGAAATAGCGCCGTCATTGAGACTCTTTGACAATAATAAAGATAGTTTAGAATACGCTGTTGTTGCTATATTTAGTTTGTCTTTGTACGAGATTAATTTTGTGTTAGTACACGAGGATATTTTTTTTGTTATAATACCGAATACACCAGCGAGTGCGGTTGTTGTTGAAACAATTATTGTGATGACAAACGGCGCTGTCATAGTTAACGCGGATAGAATTATTCCGGTGCCGGTTATTACCGCAGAGACAGAATAAACAACAACATCAATAATGACTAATCTGCGTTGGTATTTCTTTATTTTTATCTGATAAACGTCGATGATACTCTTCAGCGACATCTGCCATGCACGGGCCTGATTATATCTATATTCCATATATCTATCATCAAAAACTAAATGAAGGAGGAATCTCAGCGAGAAATTCTATGATCCACCATATGGGCATCTCTGGTGGCAGTGGTTTGTTAACGTGGCGAACTCAAATTTAATTATCTCTTCGATATCTTTATCAAATAAAATATTTAACGTATCGAGGAATCTATCTGCGTGATGTCGCCATTTATATTTTTCACAGATGATTCTAAATCTATCCGAGGAAAAATAATTTATTCTGTATGCGCCAGTGACAGGTGCTGTGTATTTGATTGTATTTAATGTGTTTGTCCATTTTAGTACTCCTGATGCAATGGTAGGAGTTAGATTGATAAATAAATCTTTCATTGCCGGTGGAATCTTGTTAAAATCAATTTTACCCTCGATTGAGGTATTAATCACAGCGAGTTTTTTATTTATTTTATCAATATCATCTACGCTGGCCATTCGAAGTACTCGACCGACAATATAATCGATATCTCCGCGATTTTTCTCAGCGAAGTTTGTATTTTTCTGATATCTTCTTTGATGGTATTAAAATCGACAACGTGAATGTTGTATTCGTCTCGTTTGATTATATCACCTATCTTTACGTTGCTGGTCTTTAGTTTTCCATAATCATCCTGAAAAATAGCGACCTCACCAGGATCAGCCTCCGCCAGTGATAGAATATTGTTAACGTCGTCCTTTGTGGCGTATTTCGATAAATCGCCCACATCAAATTTTTCTCGCTCTAGTATCTTTCTTATTGTTCTCGTTAACAGAGATCTACCATAAATGTCGACCATTATATTGTTGTCGTTGATTCAATTTATTTGATGTATATTCATGAACAGCCTTATGATATGGTCTTTTTGATTTGGATATCGCCGATAGGATATTTATTGCTTCATCGCCGCATATCGGAGGATTGTCTAGTGTTTGTATTGGTAGCGTAGAATACCACGTTGGAACGTTTATTTGATTTACGTATTTCAAGAATTCTGCAGGCGGGGCTAATCTGTATGAATCAGCGTAAACAGCCTCGCGCGGATTAATAGCGTACGCTACCCAATGAGTACCTGGTCCGGCGTTGTTATCGAGATTTATGATTCCTGTCTCATGCTTATTCGGACCGGGCGGTAATTGATCTCGCATAAATACGCCTCGGAAAAATTTAAGTTTTTTTTTTTTTTTGCAGCATTAATTAGATCATAATTCGACATCGGTGTTATCTTCTCCACACCGCGGGTGTCCCTGGTAGAATTGGTCCCCGCCCGTAATACCATGGAGGAGTCCCCGGTAATCGGAGTCCTCGTCCTTTTTTTTTTCTGTATCTTCCACCGGTGACTTTATTCGCCACCCATTCAGCTCCTTTCTTAGCGGTAAAACCAGCAGCACCTAATCCAACAGCCTTTGCTATAGCTGGAGCAGCAGCAGCGAGTAATCCTGGTATTGCGGCTAGCAGCGGGAAAAATCCACCCACCTTGACCATATCCTTTAATGCAGCAGGAGATAGCGTAACCTGCGTTCCGGTATTGGATAATTTAGCTTTATTGAAATGTTGTTGTTGTCTTTTTGTCAAGGATAATTTATTTGGACCACCCAGAATCTGATCGTGTTTTAACGTCAATTTCGTTCCACATTTTTTTGCTAACTCTGATTGGAGCTTCTTCATCTGACTCTGAGTCAGAGTCACACTAACATGATCATAAGGCATTTATAAATCTAGATTGAATCTAAATCACATTTTTTCTACAGGAGCGTCGATGATTCTCATTCTGCCTTCAATACCCTCGAGAATCATTGTTCTATCACTGAATATGACAGCGACGGCTCTAAATGCAACAGGAGGAGCATTGGTTATTCTGATCTTAAAATGAATATCAACGACAGATTGTTTTATCAAATCCATGTGCTCCAGTGAAAAATAATAGGTCGGATAGAAATTTCTAAAATCTAGCTGAGATATTTGTAATCCGGTATCTATATTTTGATCTCGACCCATGTAACTCCACAAACGATGATAACCACGTGCCACTGATCCTTCTACGTAATTTAACTGAATCTCTTCAACTGGTTCTTGATGTCCATTTACGCTAAGTGATACATCGCTGGCATTAAAATGATCAAAGATCATATGGGTTTGACGCGGATCGTTTAATCTTTCTGTTTTTTGAAGAGCAATAAAAATATGTCTTGGTGCTGATACACCTTGCTGAGATGCTACATGCCAGGTGAAATTGCCGTTGATATTGCTCTGAATACTGTCTGTGTACGTCGTCAGCCACGACATCACTGATTTTCCACCTCGATCCATAAACGATAACAAATTTCTCTCCTCGTCTTTCGATGGTATCATTGAGGGCATCCATAATGTTAGTTTAGTTAATACAACCTTGTCATTGTTATCTGCAGCTCCAGTCCTCCAGATAGCATCGTTACTGTCGCCTTTTCGATAAAAGACGACCGTGTGCTTAGCTCCAAATATAACCTTTCTAAAGTCTCTACAAAAACCAAATATATGTGATAGCACACGAAATTTTTTTATCGTTGCCTTCTAGCATAGCCGTGCGAATAGCAAATCCAAGATTGTAATTCGCAATAGAATCATGAATAACATGAAAAGCAGCGGTTGGTTTATCTATCGTTTTTCCAGCTACAACATCAGCAACAACGTTAGTATGTATCAATTGCACTAAACTGAATTGTTTATTTTCAGCAGCATTTGAGTTATCCTTGGTGAACATCATGCTGGGACCGGCTGATCTGGTGAAATCATCTGAGTATCTCGCCAAGCCTATGATCGTGGTCGCTACATCAACGTTGTCACTGATTGTTTCTATCTCTCTACCATCGATCATGTATGCGACACTCTTGAACAGTGCCATAATACCATTGCTGACTAATCCAACCTTGACATCATCAGCGTAATTGGTGTTATCGTTTTTCACAATCCTGCCAACGACCTCAATGAATGCCTCACATGGAAGAAAATATCTCGTTGTATCTTGTACTTGTAATTCTATTCTACTAGGGCTATTTGGTGTTATCGCGTCGTACGAGTAATACTGGTAATCTCGCACCGAGTCGCCTCTCTCTATTGGTTCATCCAATTTGAAAGCTTCATTAGATGCGCGCGAGAACATGCTTTTATAAAATATCTTTACCGTCTAAAACGAAGACGTCCTCCGAATGCACTTGTACTGATTTCTTGTTGTGGTTGTTGTATTTGTTCTAACGCCAACGATGCTAGTTTTTCATTAGCTGCGTCGTTTATAATCTTGCTGACGTCACCAGGCATCCCAGCCGTGATGGGTAATCTGTCCTCGGGTTTCGGTTTTCCTTTTACCAATCGCACTATTCTATCTTTGATAGCCTCATATGCTTTACCAGCAACATCACCAGCAGTACCTATGACTTTATCGCGAACAACTCCTATTGCTTTCGACGATAACTGCTTGGCTAACGGACCGAACTTGGGAATTATTCGACTGAAAAATTTAATTATTGAATCACCTATACCTGATCCGTATTTAATTTTGTACATAGGTAACCTTGAATTCATAACATGAGCCTGTGTCGCTCTCTGATGGCTCTTGTGAACGATCATTTTATTTTATAATACAATTATTTAATCACTACGATAATCATCTACGAGCTCATCAACGAGATCGCGATAGATAGATACATCAATGATTTTTCCCTGAAATAATCTTCTGCAGATATCTGCTGCCTCGTTTATTATTTCGCGTGAATTATTTCCAGCTCGTTTTCCACCAACAAGAATTTCCAATCGAGATACATCGTTATCGACGCTATCGGGACAGATTGTATATCCTTTACCTGTCTTTGGAGAACCGAGAAGTGATTGAAGCACATTAGTCTCCTCGGGTACGTCCTGAAATTCCTCCTCTGGTGATTGTGGTCGTACAGGTTGAGATACTGCATTAATGAATTTTACATAATCTGGATCGTTCGGTTTCACTGATGTAGATCTCTTGGATGCAGTATACAATAATACTGGCCATTTTTCCTTTATGAATTTAAATGTAGCAAATTTGGGATCTATGTATTTTTCTCGATTATCATAATCCCTAGCTATATCGATTAATTTGTTTGGGTCTTTGATATCCTGAAGAGTATCATCAGTAAATAATTCATGTGGTTTAGGTTTACGTGGTTTTACAGGTTGAGGTATCGCAGGTTGAGGTATCTCAGGTTGAGGTATCTCAGGTTGAGATATCGTAGGTTGAGGTGTCACAGGTTGAGGTATCGCAGGTTAAGGTACTGCAGGTTGAGGTATCGCAGGTTGAGGTATTGCAGGTTGAGGTCTTCGAGTTAGTAATTCAATTCTCTTTGTTTTATTGATGTATTCGGGTTTCAATATGTTTTTTCGATCGTCAAATGATCTGTATGCGAATTCAGCAAGGTCATCAAAATTCGCTATTGCTCTTATTCTTGTTACTTCATCATCCTTGAATTTGCCAGCGTGGGGAATTTTCGCGACAGTTTGTTTCTCAATTCTTTTCAGCAAAGGTAGAATTCCTTCTTTTATTGCTTCTTTCGCCGCCTCGGAATCCTTTATATCACCTATGAACGCTTTCTCGGTTGCTTTGGTTACTGGTTTGAATAATTCCTGCGTCGTCTCGGCAAATCCTTCCTTTGCTCTTTTAATCGCTTGTATTTTCTTTTTTACTTCTTTTTGCACAGGCAGATATTCCTCTATTGCCTTTAATCGCTCTCGTGCTATTTTCGCGCTAAGTGATTCTCCAATATCCATGTTATTTTATTTTCATTTTGTATCTTGAAATTAAAAATTAAAATGTAATTGATACAATATTTTATTTTATTTTGACAGAATAATCCTATAAAATTCATTTAAAGACGACAGCAGCAGGGAGGGTATCTCAGTATAGTCTGTCGACGATAATAACTAAAAAAAACAAAAAAAAATCATGAACATAATTAATACGCAGCTAAATCTTCGAGCAGGTGTTGCTAAGTGATTGAGAGTCAATACCGACGTAACTATTACAGGAAGCGTCTATTCGATAAATAAAATCTTTCTCCTGGTGATATTTTTATGGTACTGTTTTTGGTCCGTCGAAATGTCAAGGTCTGGTCGCCCTCCCTGCTGCTCTTTCGTACATTTGGTTGTTATTTAAATGACAATTCACGGACAAGTCATGGATGTTAAAGAAATGGAATATTTTGAACACAAGAATAACAGTAACCCCACTTCAAATGAAACAGAGGTGTAAAAACCGTAATTGAATATAGCTATTGCAAATGGAACAGTCAAGGTTTTAGCCTATAATAGCTTGAACGGAATGCATTAGAAAAAACTGACTGAAAAGAAATCAAAAAGATGAAGAAGGTTCCAAATGCTAGCTCTGTTAAATCTGCAAATTACTGTCCACTGTTGTGACAATAATAATTAGCAGAAGATATCAAATCACTAACTCGGAAATGTTACAAAATGAACTAAAGGAGGATTGTATAACATCAAGCGGAATTGGATACTTCAGCGAATTTTTAATAATAATAATAATAATGGGGTCTTTGTATAGCGCCTAATCTTTAGAAGCTCTAAGCGGTTTACAACATTAGACAACACCTATAAGATAAAAAAACATAATAATGTTATTACAAAAACAAACAACATGAAATTAGAAAAACATTAAAAAATAAAAAAAATAAAAACATGCTGAGAATATTTCAGGTAGGAAACATTATTAGGTCTTTGTTCTTGTAGTCGAAAATAAGTGAGTTTTAAGAGCCCTCTTGAATGTGATCACTGTGTCTTTGTGTCTAAGTTCAGTGGGCAATTCATTCCACGTTTTATATCTGCATGACTGCATTAAGTTCTGCTTTGATTAGTTTCAACCTTACATTTTTCAAAAGACCAATTAAAAGTTATGATAAAACAAAAATTGCTGAAAATATGCCTGACAAATAAAGTAGCGTATAACATGCTATTATAACTCTCACAGATATTTAAACAACATTGCTACTGATGAATATGTCCAGGATGATTTGTCCTTACCGCATGTATACGTGTAACCACGTTTGTTACAATAGTTGCAATAATAAGAGTCTGTTTTTAATATGCCATTAAATGTAACATAGGACATCATTTAGACTGTACTGATAAAAATCGTTTGAAAGACAATGTCTACCAAATGTACGACCATGACATGAACAACTGTACTTTATCATCTTCATTGATTCAACAGTGTCCGTGTAAGTCATCCTGCAATTAGACTTTCGTCATATTAAGGTGCATTTTGATTATCCTACTAACTGTCTTATCAAACATATGGGAAGGTAGCATATCCAAAAACAAGATGACTCTTAGATTTAAAACGTTTTAAAGGCAACTTTACATAAGCCAAAAGATTCACAAGAGGTTGAAATTTGATGATAACTTGCAAATGGTTACTATGAAAACAAAGGACCAAACCTGACAGTTTTAAGAAAGAACAAAAAGAGTCTAACCTCAACACATAATATGATGAAATCACACTAACTGAAAGTAATTAGACCATTTCTTATAGCAGTATCTAATACTTTGTATGTAACTTTAGGTAATGTGTTATTTCGGTCAAAACATAAGACTTTATCAGTATGCCTTCGGAACAAGTGTTCATTCTCCACAGAAGATGGATGCAACTGCAGTATTGTACGATTAAGTTCTACAAGTTTTGGGATCAGCAATGACAATCACCCTAAGCAAAACGAAATACTTTGTAAGATGCATAACGTGTTGCTCTTAGTGTATGCATAGCGGAGGAGACGACAAGTGTTTCTATACATACGGGTCAGTACCAAAACATTTCGACATGAATTTCAGATTTGCGCTTCTGTTGTAGAACATTATAGGGTAATAAATAAAACACTGAGCGAAAAATAGCAAAAGAAGAAAACAAACAATAATAACTATTTTTTCCATTCAGCTCTTAAATATTTTCCAACATTTGGATGCAACATGTAGATAGGGCCACTATCATCAATTGAAACTGACCAAATTGTAAGGCTAATTATTCGAATTCACTGATTTCGCAATTGACAACATGATAGATCATGGCCTTTGACCTGATAATATTATAAATTATGAACACCGTACAAATGAATGTAATCTCAAATAAACGTTTCTGAACGTTTTAACGTCTCTGAAGGATATGTCAGGCAAGGTATTCAAGAACATCAAGAATGCATGGCCTTTTGCTAACTTTAACATATTGTAAATAGCAAAGCGAAACAAGAACCATTATCAACACATCGACATAAAACATTAAGCTCTCTTCTAAATATTGCATACAGAATACTTTTTCACATATTTACCAATCGGTTTCCAAGCAACACTAAATATAAAAGAATCTGAAAAACTAATCAATCTAGACTATTTTAGCCTGCTCACAATTGTAGCTCTAACAACATAAGCTGTATTCGTTTAAATTAAATTGTGTAGCTCATGTGTAGAAGGAGTGGACAAATATTTCATAATGGTACTTGTGAAGTTTACCTTGAAACATATTTGCAAACACAGATGAAGGAAGACTGCACTAGGTTAATCAACCCTGACTGAAACATCGCAATATCTTCAACGTCACATATTCAGTGGGGAGGAACGCTAGAGCTACTATTCAATTACTACAGAATTACTACAGAAATGTATTGATAATCGAATACCGAAGACAATGAGGAAACCAATTTCAAATAAAGAAATGAAATGTACACAATAAATTACCTGTCACTGTACAGAATGGTACTTAAGGAGGTATCATTATATGTGAAGCTATATGAATGTATTAATCAAAACAGGAAACTAAATTGTATCAGACAAGTTAATTATATCACGATATGTAAGACCTACAATCAGTAAACCGAACATTAGAAAGGAGACCTTGACATCGGTGATGGAACTCCTAGCATCATCAGCAGAAAGGGTAAACAGACCACATAATCCGAGCAAAAGGGTATTTAGACCAAACAAAATCCGTGCTCATATAGGGTGAACAGACCACATAATCCGAGCAAAAGGGTATTTAGACAAAAAAATCCGTGCTCATATATATAGGTCATACCACGTCTACGTTTTGTTTGTCCCAAACAAGATTGTAGACAAACCCTCTCTGCTGCTATATTAATAAAAAAATTGTTATATCAAAATAATGGTACATCCAGAATCTCATACTGCAAGAATAGCACGAGAAAGACTAGAAGCAATTAAAAAATTTCTCCCCGTGCGAGATTCATTTAGAGAAAATTTGCAAGCGCAGCAAGGAGCACAAGTTGAGTACGAAGAAGACACTAAAAAACTGTTTAAACCCGTCACTGCAGCTACTGAGAAAGTTACAACAGTCATCAAAGAACATCTTCTTCCGGTATCAAAACAAACAGCAAAACAAGCTGAAAAAATAGCAAAAAGAACTAAACAGACAAAGAAGATTTTACGAGATCTTCCAACTGATATAGCTGCGGCTCAACCTCCTGTTGGTGAAGAAATACTTGAAGGTATTGGAAAACTTCGTACTGAAGTCGCCGACGTGAGAAAAGAACTTGCACCTAAACCCAAACCAATAAAAGAAAACGTAGAATTGATTGCAAGATTTAAGGAAGGGTTTGTCGAAGATATTAGAAATACTAAAAAAGAAAAATTACCTGAAAAAATATTAATTAGTATATTTAATAAATCTGATATTTTAAAACCCCGTCATGAAAAAGTAAATGATGATAATCTTATTAAATGGATATATCACGTATATAGAAACAAAAGACAAGCTAGAGATGATGATTTAGAATATAGAACTCTTGATGAAGAAGTAAAAAGACTTTATAGAGAGAGACTGGAACAACTAGAACAAGAACAATTCTCCCAGTATCAACTTCCTCCACCTTTACAACGTAAAAACATATCTGCGCCGGTAATGACATTTACACCGGTAGATACCCCACATGAATTTCGAAGTGACTCACCTGACACACACCCGGTCATCAATGAATCATTTTCTCCGGTAATGCAACCACCAGTATTTAAAACACCTCAAGATGGACCTAAAACAGGATCTGGTTTATGTCCTGATAATATCATTAATGATGTGTCACGGTTAGAAGTTCTCATAGGAGGGAAACGAGCTGGAAATAATTCACCAGAAATAATTAATGAAGCAGCTGATATTTGTCGGCGATTATTTCAAGGTGGTATCATGGATATCGGCGTTTACCGAGAACTTATCGATGAACTTATTGATGACCAGTTGTTAGATAAATAACAAATAAAATAAGATGATCATACACAATAATCATCGTAAATCCGTATCGGTCAGAGTGGTAAACTCGCGATTACCAACCTACAGAGCAATTTAAGGAGATGGACTTGGTGATGTTATTCAGGGGTTGTTTAGACGGTTAGCCCCAAAAGTAGCGCCTGTTGCAAAACAATTATCGATGAAGGCTATTGATGTTGTTCGTGAAAAAGCTCCAGGTGCAATTGTTAATGTTGCTGGTAGGGCTTTCTCGGCAATCAAAGAAAGACTAGCACGATTATTGCGACGAAGATCACAACCGGTAAAATTACCAAGTACTGAAATTATGCCCGCAGATGTCAGCAGAATAATAAATCAGGCTGCAAACCAAAAACTAGCGGGGTTAGCAGATCAAGGACTAGGTGAATCAGGGAATAATATTTCAAGCATGATATCAGGAAGCGGAGTTTCCAAACCCGGTAATCTTCGTGTTGGACGAAAATAATTATAATAAATGTTCAAGCGTATATCAGACACAGCATTTGACATGGAAGCACCTGAGCTTAAAGATGCATCTTTGTGTGATTATCAGTTTTATTCTTATGAAGCACGAACACCAGATCAATGTGGAGGAAGAATTGAACTACAATTTCATGACACAAGTAGATACTTTTTACCTGCTGAGGCGTTTCTTGAGGTAGAAGGTACAATTGTAAAAACGGATGATACTAATTATGGAGATGCAGTGAAAGTTGGTTTTGTCAACAACGGGATCATGGCATTATTTAATAGCGCCACATATATGATCGATGGAAAAAATATTGAATCAATTCAGAATGATGTCGACGTTGCTACAACAATAATTGGTCTAGCAAGATATTCTGATGATTATACAAGATCAGCAGGTCCCACAATGATGTTTGTGAAAGATAATTCTGATCACCCTGAAAGCAATCCGTATGATATAAAACGACCAAGAAATTTTGATAATAAGGCTGATGCTGATGTGACGTCGGTGGTTCATGGTTCTAATGAAAATTTCAACTTGGGATTTGCAGCGCGTAGAAATATGTTGCTAGGAGCCAATAGAAGATTTTCATGTATAATTCCACTATCGCATATTTTTGGATTTTGCAGAAATGTTAGAAAGGTTATTTTTGGAACTAGACACACGGTTGTTCTTGTAAGAAAGAGTGATGATAACGATGCTCTGTGGAGACCTCTTGGAGATGCTGGTAAAGTAGTATTATCGAAACTTTCACTGTGGATGCCGGTAATGACTCCAACGATTGCATAAGAACAAAATTTGATTTCTTTCATGGACACTGGTGGTAAATCCTTGTAGTCATGGTTAACAACAAGCACGGATAGCATGCAAACTGACGTTAGCGGTCAGTTTACATGGCATATAGCATCACAACAAGGTGTTTCTGCACCACGGCATATTTGTATTGCTTTTCAGAACTCTGATCGATTAGGCCCACAAGTTCGCTCTCATATGATATTTGATAAACTAGGTGTTACAGATATTTCCTTACGGATAAACGGACAACAAGAACCAACAGAGAATATACAACTAAATTATGAACAAAATAGTATAGGACGTGTATATCATCGATTAATGTCATTCATGGGACGTGATCAAAATGTTGATACTGGGTTGCAAATCTCACAACATGATTTCAGAACTTTGTATCCGATTTATTATTTTTCATTGGAGCATCTTGATCTGTCAAAACAATCTGTCGTTGATATACATCTTAAAGCAGCATTAAATACAGGTGGTGTTGATTATAGAGCAATCGCGGTTATACTTAGTGACAAAGCCATGTTACTTCAAGGCGGTAGCGGTCGAATGAGAGTCGTTGATGCATCTGTGGAAAATATTTAATCATGTTATTTAGAAAAATATATTTATATAAAAATGTCGTATAGTCATGTTAATGTTGCTCTGACCCCCGGTCAGGTCAAAAAGCTTCAATCAAAAACCACCAGCAAATGCGGAACTAAAATATCACTAAAACGAGATCAGATTGGTGGTGGTCCAAACAAATTATCGTTGACAAATACTCAGATTAAACATTTCAATAAAGCCCTCGAATCAAAACCCGGAGTTCAATTCCATCTTTCTCCGAGCGCCATCAAGGACATGCTTAAAACGGGTGGTATATTTCCACTTCTTGCGGCTATTTCAGCGTTAATAGCTGCTGCTGTTCCAGCCGTAGCAAAAGCAGCCGGATTAGGTGCTGTTGGAACAGCTGTTGGAATGGCTCTAAAGAAAGCAACAGGAAGGGGATACAAAAAAGGGACGCGGTCTAAGATTACCGGGATCTCGCTGGGGAAGAGGTCTGAGGCTTCCACGTTAGACGTTCCAGCATCAAATTTTGATTTACTTGATGCTGCTAAACGATTAAAAATAAAAATCTTTAGAGGTGTTTTTATGCGAGATCAATTGCCGGACCGACCAAATAAACTCGAAACAGGTATTATTAATCTAGACTCGAATTGTGGACCCGGTACTCATTGGGTATCATACGCGGTTGATCCACGTGGAATCGTTTATTTTGATTCGTACGGGTTAGCTCCACCTGTTGAATTTATCAAGTACGTCGCACCACTTCACGCGCAAGTTTGGTATTCAACGCTACCCACACAAACAATGACAGATCCGCCAATATGTGGCCGTGAAGTAATTAATGTACTTAACGCTGTATCAAAATCATCCAAACCGCCACATAAAGTCGTGCATGATTATACAAGCAACCGATTCGTTTTAAACAGATCTTGGATCTTAGATCTTATATAATGGTTGATATTTACGGAAGATCTTCATCTACCAGTAAGAAAAGAAAATCCGACGTTGATCTGTCGAAGTACGCAACTAAAGATGAACTCGCTGATATCATGAACCTGGCTGGAGTTAACCCAGATGAGGTTGTTATTTTTCAGGATCGATATGGTAAACTAAAAACGAGCAACATCAGATGGAATGATATAATTCGACGAGTACTCGGTGCAGTTACGGATAATATCCCCGTGCTTACTGACAGTGGCAAAATCAGGGATTCAAGTATATCGTTTACAACCATCAGAGATGAAATTACAAAAATGTTGCTAATCGCGTGAAAAACACCGGTGACATACTGGCGGGTGAACTCAGCATGAACGGAAATAAAATAGTAGTTTTAAGAGATCCAACATCCGATGAAGACGCAGCAACAAAAAAGTACGTTGACGTCAACTACAATACCGTAGATGGTAAACTATCCACGTTGTGGGCCGAGTATGACGTTCACGTAGGCGCTTTTGCAAGACTTCGAAGAAACTTTCAAAAAACCGATGATGCCACGGATAAGTTCTTTGGAATCCTCCCGTCATCGACATAAAACTTTCTGATATCAAGACCAACATTGACACGATTAAACAAACACAGCAGGATATCGTAGCGGGGATTCCTGATATCGTTAACAAAACCAGTTTGATCAAAATTTCAGCCGGAGTAACTCCCTGGCATATTACAAATATCGTATACACGGTGTCATCTGGATTCGCAACATGGTCGCAGCAAAATAAAACTATCAAATATACTGTAACAGTCACTGGCGTGTACAGGCTGTCTGTGTTCAGTGCTGCAAAATTTGAAATATTTACAACGTATCCATGGCGTCACTCAACTGATAAATTTTCCGGGGTTGTATCTGTTATATGAAATAGCGGAAGTGAAGAAATTTTTGTTCTGGAAGCAGCTGATAAGAAATTAACTGCTAACATCTTACTGGTGGTGTTTGGAATTTGTAGCTGAAACACCTCAATTATTTACTGCATAAAAATATATGGATGGTGCACAATACAGGTACAATCAAGCGCGTGAATGGCAGGCAGCATTAAAAGATCGAGTCGAACAGTAAACAGTAAGAGTAAAGAAATACTGACGACGATTAGTTATCGTTGATGTGATTGTTTATTCAGTATCTGCTGTTGTTGCTGAAACAGGTGTTATATTATCAGCGGTGATAATGATGGCACCAGTAGCAGTAACTATTTGTAATTCAGCAGCAACAACGATTGCGGGTGTGCTTAATATCATCACAAAATAATATGTACCTGCACGAATGAAAAATTATCCGATTGCATAATAAAATTACAAACAACGACGGTAGCATACTCGAAATTATCCTCGTTGTTATCAGCGAGTCTCAGTGATGGAATTATATCTGATTTCGAGTTTTCAATGATGACTAAAATATATCACGAAGGTATCGGTATTAAAGATACAAGTACTAATAATGACAGAATTACTCCAGCAGATCGTGACTAATACAACTCCGCCAAAGATAACGATGATCTCGGTAAGTTCAACTAATCCTGAATTTAGTATTAACTTTCCTACTGCAATTCCAGTAAAAGAAATATCTATAGCTCAATTACGGGTATATTACAGCTGGCCAAATATCAAATCAAAATCATTTAATGGTACACCAGCAAATAATTCGCTTGTATTTGCTAACAAACACAAACCAGATGGTATTACTCCTGACTGGATAGATTTTGGAATACCCACTGGTAGTTATGAGATTGAAGATATCAATGAGGAATTTCAACGTAGAATAAAATCAATAACCGGAAAAGAAGCAAAACTATCGATTAACGTTCATGAGCAAACGCTGTCCTCGACGGTTGAGATACATTCCCCTGATTATGCTGTTGATATTTATCAGTCCACGATAAGATCCGTACTAAGTTGACCGGATGTTCCCCCAGTGTATGATGGACCACCAGAACCGAAGTTAAGTGATTTTACCACAGATAAAACAAAGTTTATAATAACTCCAGAATACAGAGAGAAATTTCCATGGAATAGAGCAGGTGGTTCGTATCGTCCTTATAATTTCAGTGTTGATATAACCTACATGAATGTTTTTAGATTGTATTCTAATCCCATTAATTTTGAGATCCAGCAATCAATTGACAAAATACGAAATCTGTTTTTCTCGTTATCGCAATAGTATTCCGAGGATATAAAACAACAAATTATTGAGTCAATACAGCATCTAAATCAAGTAGGATCAGATCTTAATTATATTAATGATATTTTTGTTGAAGCAGCACTTAAACATGCTGTTTCCTTCCCCCGTCCTAGAAGACCATTTCTTAATCATTATATAATATCAGAAAAAGAGTATGAAGGACCGGGTAATCTCGAATTTATAGTACCAAAATGTAAAAAAGATAAAATAGACAGAATTGTCAACGAAAACTTCCCTAAAATACTCGATGCGTGGAGAAAACTAGCACCACCTCCAACTGTTCTCAAACATAATAATGATCCACACGGCGGTGGCAGGCAAATATCTCCGGGAATCGTTAATATAACCAGCACGATCGTGGTCAATCTGGTTTGTGACGTTGTCGATGGTAGCTATTGAATAGATCTCGGAAAATCAAATCAGGCTCAACAAGGATATATTTTATACACATTTACACCACAAGTTTCCCCTGGAAGTTTCATCGTGCAAGAACCAACTAATCCTGTGTATCTACGGTGTCACAATAATATGTTAACACGAATAAATTTTAAGCTCACAGACCACCTTAATCGCTTAATTGACATACGTGGAGAAGAGCTTGTAATAAATCTGTATGTTAAATCTTAATTAATCAAGTAAATATTATATAATATACCAGCACGTGAGGGTTTTTATGCATGACAAAAAAGTACTTGAAAACGCCATCAGAACAGCGTTTTCACAACCTCCAAACACAGAGCAATTTAACGTTAATTTAGTTATTGATGAATACGGAAACGAGGATTTTCTTATTAACACAAGAACAGTTAGATGAGCTCCGTCGAGAACATATTGTCGCGATCATTTGTAACAGAGATCAGATTCTAAAATATGTACACTCCTGTATTAAACTCGATCAACTGAAAAAATAATATTTCAAAATAAATAAATAAATAAATAAAAATATTTTTTATTATTGAGACTCAAAATTATACAAATCAATCAGTTTTGTAATTATGATGGGGTGATTAGATCTTTGATCAGAAATATTTTATCATAGATCTTTGATCTTAATATTTTATTTTATTTTTATTTTATCAGAAATATTTACTTTATTTTATTTTATTTTATTTTATCAGAAATATTTTATTTTATTTTATTTTATCAGAAATATTTCAACATTTTAGTCAAATTTGTTATTTTTTTCAGCTATTTTAGTCGATTTGTCAAGGAAAATTTGTCAAATTACAGTTTTTCGTCGGGTCAAACCTGGAGCGGTTCTCTAATTGATTTATTGATAAATCGTCAAAAATCCTCATTTTTTTAGATAATTACCAGAAAAATTAACAAAAATCGCATGAAAAATCTAATTTTTTGAGCTAATTTTGTTAATTTTTGACTATTTATCGATAAATCAATTAGAGAACCGCTCCAGGTTTGACACTGATGATATTGGAAAATTTATCAATTTTTCACTGACAAATGTTGAAATGTTTTATTTTTTTCTGAAAATTTGATCAACCAACTAGCCCATCAAAATTACGAAATTGATTGATTTGCATGATTCTGAGTACCAACTAGACCATCAAATTACAAAATTGATTGGTTTGCATGATTCTGAGTACCAACTAGCCCATTAAAATTACAAAATTGATTAGTTTGCATGATTCTGAGTACCAACTAGCCCATCAATTTCAGAAAAATAAAATATTTCAGAATACATATATAATATTTCAGAATAAATATATAATATTTCATAATAAATATATAATATTTCAGAAAAAATAAAATATTTCAGAATAAATGTATAATATTTCAGAATAAATATAATCTCAGAATAAATATATAATATTTCAGAATAAATATAATCTCAGAATAAATATATATTTCAGAATAAATATATAATATTCCAGAATAATATTTCTGATCAAAGATCTACTCAGTTACCGAAACTTTCATTTTCATTTTCACCAGAATTATTTTGTGCTACTCGAGGTTACCTGCTGACATAATTTTTCTTAAGTATCTTATGCGGGTACTGATTGTTTTTTTTTTTTCGTTTCGTACTCGTTGGATAATCCCGATTTGACCTTTTCTACTGCGACAGAAAGAGGAATAAATTCATTTACTTGATCATCGTTCACCATAGCTAGTGACCGAAACATAGCTGCCTGAATTCGCTTTATGAACTTATAATGAGATGATAGAACATACTTATTTTCATTTTTAAGTTCTTCTAATGTTTCAAAATCAGATATTATTTTTTCAGGATTTAGTTCATCAGATATATTAACTCTATTTTCTTCCAATTTTCTAATAGCAAAAATAATGTCTTTGATATGTTCATGGTTCATTATATAATATATAAATATTTAAAATAATTTTTTTATCCCTATAGAACCCCTATCGAGTGTTTTAGCGTGTTCGTCGGGATGTTTCAAGGACGGCACAACACGTAGTATTTATATATTTACAGCCTCATTAAACTCGCAGATTGCCAGCGCATTCTACTAAGTTTAGAGGATATACACAGAACACAACACGTAGTATTTCCATATTTACAGCCTCATTAAGCTCGCAGATTGCCACCGCATTCTACTAAGTTTAGAGGATATACACAGAACACAACACGTAGTATTTACATATTTACAGCCTCATTAAACTCGCAGATTGCCAGCGCATTCTACTAAGTTTAGAGGATATACACAGAACACAACACGTAGTATTTACATATTTACAGCCTCATTAAGCTCGCAGATTGCCACCGCATTCTACTAAGTTTAGAGGATATACACAGAACACAACACGTAGTATTTACATATTTACAGCCTCATTAAACTCGCAGATTGCCACCGCATTCTACTTTTACAGGATACACAGAACACAACATATATTATGAATGACGAGCACCTATCGAGTGTTTTAGCGAGGTCAGATTATGCATGTAATGAGTGAAGGACGGCACAACATATATTATGAAATGAACTTCTATTCAAGTGTTTTAGCAAGTTCATTAAGTATGAAATGAAATATATGCAATGAAATGAATATATACAATGGAATGGGTATATACAATGAAATGGTTGTATACAATGAATGAAGGACGGTACAAACATACAATGAATGAAGGACGGTACAAACATATAATGAATGAAGGATGGTACAAACATATAATGAATGAAGGACGGCACAAACATACAATGAATGAAGGACGGCACAAACATATACGCTCAGCAGACCCTCCAATAATCAGCCCGTGGGTGATACAAAACATGTATCAACCACCAGTTGATATGTGGTTGAGGGTTCTGCTGAGCGGAGGGGTTTTGTGGTACCCCCCAATTATTATAAAAATCGCAATTATGTGCACCACCGACCAGTTGTCAGCCATGGGGATTCGATCCTGGACCGTGAGCGTCACAGTCCAATACGATACCGATTAAGCTATCGAATCAGTTAACAGTATATGTTTTAGAAATTATTATATAGTTATGGTATATATATTAACACTAAAACAACGGTTTTTGAATAATAATAGGTTCTACATTTAAATAACTATTTCTACATTAAAACAACGGTTTCTGAATATATCTGTATTAAAACAACAGTTTCTGAATATATCTGTATTATAACAGTGGTTCCTAAACAGACTGCAAATACAAACCTGCGAATCAATAACAGCGGTCCTAGGCGGTATGAATACAGCATGTTCCACCTACAGATCGATTTGTAACATAACAACGGTTTCTAAGCAGATTGTAAATGCAGCATGTTCTGCCTATATACAACTACCTGCGGATCAATAACAACGGTCAAGCAGATTGTAAATTACCTCAATTTCTCGTAACAGATCTAAAAATAACCTCGCTATGTTGTATGATGGGAAATATGTTTATATATTTAAAAACCATAAATATAGTTCTTCGAGTAATTAATTACGACGTAAATGGTTAAACTGACTAATTACGACCATCAAAAATCAGAAATCTACGAATACAGAAGTAATCTCCCTTTCGTATGGTCAAAAAATTAGTAATGTATGGAGGAAATACTGTGACATAAATTAAAAAATTTAATTCGAGATAGTGATGATAGTTATTGATATTGGAAGGTGATTCTTTGTTTATATTTACTGGAAAAAGTGGATCTGGTTATATTTTCCGCGATAAATTGTACCAAACGCGGATTAATATTAAAGTGTTTCGCAGCCGCGTTCATAGACTGAAATATAATTTCTTCACCGGTTTCTATGATTGTAGACTTTACTGTCCCATTTCTGATTGTTTTACCTATTTCAGCATTACCACGCATATTATTCTCACTCCCTGCGATAGCTTGTAAATTGGATAGAGAGTTATTTTGAGGGTTAGCATCAATATGATCAGTAACAAGATTATCTTTGATCACTCCGAAGAAACACTCGTACGTAAATCGATGACAGAGATAACTTTTCTTCCCAGCATTAAATATTAGATAACCACAATTATTAACAACACCAACCGGTCTTTTTAACCTACAGTGTCTGATGACATCATTAATATTTGATTCATAGTTTGTTATGACAGGATGTGGGACAAATTTATTTTCCTCCATTATACAATAATATTATTTGTTTAAATCATTGTTTGTCTGAAATCTTGGTATATAATTCTCCACGGATTTTATGGCATTTTCACTACTATTATTTTTTTTGTCATAATATCTTTTAAGTTCTCTGAACCGTTTTGCACCGAAATTTGCACATAACCTTATTTTTCCTCGCACTCCAACACCACATCGCAGACATGGCATTGGTCCTAGACTTCCTCGGTATACCTTGTAAGTGCATCCAACAAAATTCCTTTCTGCAGGATTTGTTGCATCAATTTACTGAACCGATCATGAGCCAAGCACAATGATTCATCATGTATATATAATATTCTTTATTTAAATATTTGCTTTAATTATATAAACGAATTCGAGAAATTATCCCAAACTAGGCCTTCTAAATATAAATTTAATCTCAACTGATTATCTTCTGACTTACCAGTACGAGATCTGGTTGATCGGAAAAATAAAAGTTTGATCTCCAAAATTCATGACGCCAAGAAAGAATTTTACACGGATGGTGCATCTCATGTATGGTCAACGTTCAAGATTATTCGCAATACTGTCAAGGACGCTACAATGAATGACAAACGAGCGGAAACTATCATTAACTACATCGCTGAGTACGAGGGTAATCAAAAATATTTCTTCAGAGTAAAATTTATTGTATTAACAGAAACAGATAGTTGGATTATCCGTGATAAATATGATCCTGTCCTTGGTAATAATAAAATTGCCATATTAAGCAAAAATTCCAGACCGGGTATATTGACGGGTATTGACAAACCGTATTATGAGCGAGCGTACCCTGTAACAGCAGTTATTTATGGAATCTGTGAGATAAATAAAAGACCCAGCGTTGATAAACTGACACCCATGAAATTTTCAACAATAAATTGTGTAGCTGAACGAGTAAGAGAACATTTTACAAACGCGATGCGTGGAAACGGATTAACTGATTTAAGACGTGAAAAAATAAACTCGTGGGCTGATTCAGTTAAGGATACCGGTGCTACAATAAAAGATGTTGCTGAATTAGGAAAAATATTAAAATTTCCAATCAAAGTATCAACGATAACGGGAGAAGTACTTTACGAATCAAAATATAAATCGAAAGGAGCTCCAATAAATATTATTGATCATAACGCGCACGGATGGACCAGCGCAGTAACAATATTTCCACGTAATCGAACTGTTAGATTTTACCCCCCAGATATGGGGGGAGGTATGTTTGATTTTATTAAAGAAATAAGTAAAAACGATCCTGTATCGGTATGGTTATTTAAAAGTAATGAGGAAGGTGGATTTGATCAATTTGTTAGACCAAACGGTGAAATATATCGAACAGAATTTCTCCACGACGAGATGAAAAATCTCGCGAAGAAGTTTTTAGAGTGCAAGCACTCTACGGAAAATACTGACAAATTATTAACCAATTGTTTTACCGTTCCATCTGTTGCGGCTCATTTCGCTAGAGAAAAAATTCATGGAAACCAACACGATTTGATTTACTCGAGGACGTACGCGCAAGTTGCGTCGAATACGGACATGGCGGATTGTGGAATACTAAGTATAATTACAATGATGTTATTTCGGTTGATATGGTTGCATGTTATCCGGGAAGTTTTCTAGGATACGGAGATTGTTCTGTGTACTTTAAAAGATTTGGTCACCCCACAAACGAGATGACGCGAGTGGCAATTAATGGACCATTACCTGATTTTGATCTGACTGGATTCGCTTGTGTTGAATCATTCGAGTTTAACGAAAATCTTCACAAGATTTGTTATGTTTGGTTTGGTAGACATTTTTGTGAAAACCGTTGGGCGCCTATAGTTTTATTACGATATATACTAGATTGTGCGGTACTGACATCGTTGGTGGTTAGTGAGGCAATTATATCATATCACGCGCAGACCGAAGTTTGGTTCTCCATGCCAGATTCTTTCAGTCTCGATCAAGTTATTAAGGAATTTAAGGAAAAATGTCCTGGTGTTTCCGAAGATTATATTATCAAAGAAGCTCCTAAAATTCTCGAGATTAAACTTAAAAATAACGAAAAAACCACAAAAAATCTCGGTAGAAGAATTATAGGTAAATTTACTCAGGGTGGTGCATATGATCATAAAAGACATCACGCACGATTAATTCTAGATGATGCCGAATACGATTTTATAATCGCTGATACAACAGCGAGCGATATATTTGTAAATCGAGAAAGTGTTTATTTATCCGACGGAACAAAATTGGGTACAATCGTTAGTTACATAAATGATGTCTCCCCACAGTATACTCATCTAAGATCTTCTATGTTGGCTTATGTTTCTATAAATTTATTATCGATGATTAATAGATTTCCTGAGACCGCAGTCAGAGTCGCAACAGATTCGTTTTATAATTCGAGTAAATATTTAGAGTCTGTTATGGAATTTATAGGCAATGATGAACGATGGAGTTCGTGGAGAATAAAAAAAGAAATATTACACAATTATACAGAATCAGCAGATGTTCCGATGAGAAATTTTTATCGTAAGGGTAATAAAATATCAGAAATGTCGAAAGCGCCGCCGGTGAGTGATCCAATAACTAGATATAAGACAGTATATCTCAATGGACCTGGTGGATGCGGCAAGACGACTCGAGCAATTAATGTTTTTAGAAATTCAGGTATTATCGTGCTGACACCCACACATAGACTTGCACGAGAGATGAAACAACGGCAAGTACAATCGTGCACGTATCATAGTTTCTTTCGGTGGCGCGGGGATACATGGACTCCTGAACGAATGGGAGAAAAATATATACCTGAAATAATTATTTGGGACGAGATATGTACGGTGTCATTGAATACATTAAAAACGTTTCTTGATTGGTTGTTGACGAAAAATACTGCTATAATAATGTGTGGCGATCATGGTCAGCCGCCGCCTTTTGTTGGACCATCTCCACATAATTGGTTAAAAGATTTCGTTGATTATTACGAAGAAATAGATGATGATCATAGAGCTCTTCATGCAAATTTAAAGGAGTTTAAAAAATTAATCAGATTACAATCAAACAAAATTCAGTGTGATCTCAGAGACCTCAATGAACGATTTTTTGAATTTATGGAGACCCAACGATTTGATAGTAGCAAGCAGAAAAATAATCAGAGACGCTTTACAACAGCAGTTATTTCAGCTGCATAAAGAAAAATACTCAGAGTTGCCCGTTCCGTTATGTTACAGACCATCAGATACACGAAAACAGAATATTAATGTTGATATGCCAGGGCAGACTGAGAATCAGAATCTCGTATTAAATGATATTGTCGCTGTTGATATCAGTGTGGTCGAAGATGCATTACGCGCTGACAAATCTCCATGGGTGTTGGGATACGCTATGACGATCCACTCGTCTCAGGGATTAACTATTTCTGATACACGAGTCTGGATTGTAGACGATCGTATCGAGTGGTCAAATTTAGTCTATTTAGCGGTATCAAGGCTTAGAAAAATATTTCAGTTACGGAGAATTATAATTCCTGAAATCGTTAATAAATTTAACATCATCGATGATGATATAATAAGAAAAAAATTAATCGGATACAAACAATCTGATAAAAAAAATAAACGCGACTTTGATCTTGATGTTGAACTTATTATCGAGTTAAAACATCAGCAGAATAATCATTGCGCAAGTTGTAATTGTGTAATGCTGTGGAGGTATTCGAATAGACAGAAAAGATAATAGTCGCGGTCATACACGAGAAAATGTGATCTTGACCTGTCTCGAGTGTAATCGGAGTAGAGGCGCTAGTTAAGTGATCGCGGTGGTAGTTGTGTATCCTCGGGAATTATTTGTAGTTGTTCACGTGTAAATCCACGTTGAGGAGCAGCCGAATCTAATCTGTAGATTGCAGGTCTACCTGAGGATCTTGTCACGGTGGATATCTTGTGTGTGGTAACACTCCAGATAGGATCAGTCGCTCTTTTTTTACCACCTTCAAGTTCACCCGGTTCATACAAATATCTAACTGTAACATCACCGAGTATTTTTTGTTTTTCAATATCTTTTCGCTGTATTGGTATATTTTTTTTGTAATTGTATTAATGGGTTTCATGTTGGTTGTTCGCGTAATCTCATTATTTAACGCAGTTATCACGCTTGGTAATCTTGCAACCCATTTGCGAGATCTTTTATCTTGAATGCATTCCTTCGCGTATTAATATCCAACCGCTCAGCAAGTGTTCGATTAAATCGTTCAACAATTGCCTGATCACGGTGAATTGCAGTATGCCTTCGTCATATTTTGGTATTATGTTGTTTCATTAACGATGATACTGGACCAAGAAATTCCTTACCAGGATCAACTTGTAATAATTGCGGCCATCGTAATGGTCCTCGTTGATAAATTCGTTCAAACGCATCGGCTACTTCAGATGATGTTTTCGTTGATAGCGGCTCTGCCTCTTTATACCTACTTGCAACATCAACAACAGTTAACGCGTACTTGTATGTTTTTCTACGTACAGTATCATGTGGTAAAAATAAAATATCTGCTTGATGAACTTCATTAGGAACATTAACATCGAAATATGCGTACTGAATTCGTTTCGGTGGTGGTAGGTAAATTTGCCATATCGCTTGCCTGGATAACCACGCTTCAGCAGTAGAATGTTTAACCGCTGCTGCATTAGCAAGTTTACTAATTGCTGCTCTGCCTCTCCAGTATCCTCTTGGACTATAATAAATTGATTCCATTATATATTACCAGCCCCTAGCGCTAATTTACCTTTCTTCGCGGATCTTACTAACCAATTAGCTAATTTTTCTTTGATATTTTTATTTTTTATAGAATTTAACGCATGAATTAATTTCACATCTGCAATATGCCTGTCTTGTAGATTTTCACTTCTATAAGCTACATCATGAGCGTGACAAGCTCGATCAATAGCGTTTATAGGATGCTCACCTGGTTTTGGTTGATCTTGATTATCAAGTCTGATATCAAGTCTGGTACCAGGACAGCAATAATTATATCCTGGTAGATGTTTTTCTCCTGGGTATTTAGCCCATGGAGCACCTGGAAATTTTGACATCATTTTAGCAATATCACCACCGCGCTTATTAGGTAAAAAAGAAAATTTCTTTCTACCGCACACAGAACATTTTCCACCATACGCTATTTTTTTATTTTTTGTTGTAACCGTAGCTAAATCAGTAGTTGGAGTTTTAGATCTATAACGTAAACAATATAAATTCATGTTATAAAATATATGGATATAATTGATTTCTCAGCAACTCGGCAGCGAGAGCCAGTTAAACACCACCCTGCGTTACCAAATTATATCAGAATGATTATCATAGGACCATCTGGATCGGGTAAGACGCAATTGTTACTTAATTTGATAATGAGATGGTTGAAATGGGATAAATTATATTTGGTAGCACCATCCGTTGACGATCAGAGGTGTTATGATGTACTTAAAGATCTCAATGAAAACGCAAGATTACTGGACGAAGATAATGATGTTATAGAGTTTATAACCGATATTGATGAAGCACCGTCTGTAGATGTTTTAGACGGATGATGCTAGATAAACAAACAAATCCAGCCAGAATATTTTCTCGTGGCAGACATAAAAATACAGATGTGATCTATGTTACTCAGCGATATACACAAATACCAAAAGTGATCAGAGACAACTGTAATATTTTAGTTGTGTTTAATAGCGTAGACACACATACGCTACGAAATATTCATCAAACCTGGTGTGGTGGTGACATGGATTATAAAAATTCAGAAATTTCTTTTCACGAGCGCAAACTACTCCGCATGGATTTATAACAACAAATTTACACGATCCTAGAACAAAATATCGTGTAGGTCTTGATAAAATATTTGGATAGCAGCAGAGAGGGCGCCTACCAATGTTGGTCGTCAAAAAAAATAAACAAGAATAAATAAACACGTAGAATACTTTATTTTTCAGCTACCTTTTCGAACTAAGGTTTCATTGATGGGGTTGGTTTCAACAAAAATAAAAACCTCCCAGGAAGCTTTTATTTGTAAAAATTTGGACCTTTCTGCGGATTAGATTTCCATGGATGTTTTATTTTTTTGTCGGAATTCTTCGGTCTGTTCGCCCTCTCTGCTGCTGCATCCGACAATATTTATAAACAAGGAAAAGGAGCACACTTTGAGAGACAGTTCGGGATTGACGAAAGTATGTTTCCAACAGTCTCTAAAAAACTATGATACTTGTCAATTTCAAATTCAACAGTTATTGTGAAGTGTAAATAATGAAAACACAAACACGAAATAAGAATATAATTATGTAATTTCCCAAGACTACTGACCCTAACAACAACATAACAACAAAGACGACTACACT
The DNA here is from genome assembly GCA_028554795.2 of Sinohyriopsis cumingii. NCBI lineage: Eukaryota > Metazoa > Mollusca > Bivalvia > Unionida > Unionidae > Sinohyriopsis > Sinohyriopsis cumingii. The sequence goes on from CM068828.1 coordinate 67,045,193, forward strand.
GTTATAAAGAAATCGCTAGATAAAGCATCTACTCCTAAGCTTTTATCATGCTTCAGTTTACTCAGTGCTAGGCTAACCTCTGCTTCGGTGATTATTATGTCTAGAGTATCATTACCATTTGAATGTTTAAATCTTCCTGTAACAGGTGAACATAATCTGAAAAATTGATTCTTCAAATATTGTCATACCAAGTTGCAGATGTGATACTGCTACGTACACAAGTATACGAATTATTTACGAAGAGTCAGAAACGATATGTATTTTTAGAGTATATTGCAGAAAAAGGTTGTTTTTGTTCAAATTCATATTGCTTTTGCTTGCTACTTCTGTGAGATTTATACATATTTCCATACAATTTATAATCTTCATGTGCTTCAAATGTGCCTTGTATTATGGTCTGTCTTAGATATATTTAATGCTTTGCTTTTAGCAGATATAAAATCTCTGTCGAACCAAGAGTGAACTTTAAAAATTGTTTTTGAGATGTCTCAGCTATGTTTTGCTTTCCATTGGCTGGTTTTGTTGGGTTTACTGCATTATGATAAATACCAGTGATTGTTTCGACGCATTCATTGAGTTTATAGCTGATATTATTTAAAATCGCAATCAACATATTGAGATAAAAGATCCTTGAGATTTTGGCAACAGATAGCCTTCTTCTTTGTTCGATATGTATATATCTACTATTTTATCCCACTCCGAACCCCAAGGCACCTATAGCTTTCTGATCTAATTTGTTTGTCGTCAAATGCAAATACAATTGGCATCTTTATTGATTCAAAATTATCATCCATGTCAAAGGATGTTAAATTGTTTAACTCATACTTCAGCTAAACTATAATTAGCTAGCGAGGCAGAGTTGCCATGGATACCTAAACATTTCTATATGCCCGTATCTGTTCCACATCTGCCATTAGCGATCCTTAAATCATTCATCTGACATAAATGTAAAATTGGTCCTACACATTGATTTATCTCCCTTTACGTGTTAATTAGATACATGTCTTCGTCTTCTATTTTGACGTAGGTATATAACATATTTGTTAACCTGACTCAGTGCCCTTATAGGCATTAAAATCACCAGCAAATATCATGTTATAGCAAGTATACTTAGTATCTATGTAAGCTATTTCATATTATATATATATATATATATATATATATATATATATATATATACATTTTCCTGCTAGTGAACTGAGGAGTATTCACGTGACATATAGATAAAAGGTCAGATCTACTTCTGCATGCATGCCTGCCTTAATTAATTAATTAATTAATTAATTAATTAATTAGTAATAATAATAATAATAATAATAATAATAATTAATAATAATAATAACATAGACTTTATTGTGGATGGACTGTTGGGCTTCTTTCATACAGTGTAGACTGATATTATTATTTAGTGTATTCGCACTGTACAATTAAATCCGTGAACCGAAAAAAATAAGTAACATCACATGTTGCAAGTTTAATACGATTGGATGTTTTTATCAAAACTATAAAAATATAGTTTAGATCAAAACGAACGTTTGACACTTGTATTTCAAGAAAGAAAATATTTGCAAGATTAAATACATTTAGGTAAGATATTCCATATTAAAACAAAAACTGTATGTAACATTATTTTTCAGGAAAAGCTACGATCAGAGATGCCCCAAAAGTTTGAAGAAGTAATCAAGGTGAGATATTATAAATCAATTGATTTTGTTGTTACAATGCGTCAAATAAAATAACTTGAGCAAACATTGTACTATATACAGATTTTTTCTTTCATGATATATCGCATGATAGATTGTCATGAGTTGTGACATACCGAAAGATCCATTTGCATTCATGTTTTCTTCTGTGTAGCATCAATTAGTAAAGGAAAGAAATTTAGATGTAATGCACATAGCACCATTACAGTAACAGCTGTACTTGCTCCTTGTGCAGCTTTGTCATCCATATATATATATATATATATATATATATATATATATATATATATATATATATATATATCAAGGTAGGTATTAAATTGCCGATACCATGAATGAGTAATGAGTGTGGAAGTTTCCTTAAACCCTGTTCTTTTGGATACAAAATTTTATCCGATGAAAAGAAATGAAAATAGGTGAAGACATAAGGAACCAACAAGTTTGAAAGTTTTAAATAGATTTACATAAATTGGCCTATAAGTTTACTTTTCTCTGTTGTCCCTTTCTTAAGGATAAGTGTGAGTTTAACTAATGTTATGGGTCTAGAAAACAACCACTTTTAATAGTATGTAAAAAACACTATTTTTGCCAGCATTTTTAAGGTATGTTTTATACAACGATATACACGTTACTCAAATAGTTTGTGTACAATTATATTACACAAATAGTTTGTGTACAATTGTATTACACTTAAAAAAGCAAATTATATTTGGGCTATAAAATATTATTGCACATTCTATGAATATTTAAGCCCGTCGATTATTTTTAACATTGAATTTTGTAATTTTGTAAAATCACGTATACGTACTGATGTGTCAATATAGCAGCAAACATTCATTTATTACTTATTTAGAAACATACCGTTGTATTCTAGTTCAAGTGACCTCACTTTTACAAGTTTGGTGTTCACTGACGTTGCATTTGATGTGTCCATAGCGTCGTTGTAGCTCACTTGTAGGTTCAAGGACAAATTAAAGGTGACTTACCAACCTGACAAAACGTCGATTTGACCAATTGGGCTGCAAAAGACAGCAAGCAAAGTTCTATATAAGCAGAGTACCATTAAAAATTATAATATGAGAATCAGTTTGTTTATAAGAAAAATAGTTTTTAACTTGCACTAGTAAATACGCTTATCAAGAAAACCTCGTTGCAAAAAAAATGTACAAGTCCACTCTGTACGCAGCTGCATAAATAAATATACCCTGTTATGGGCTCGTGTACAGTTTAGTTACAATCAAGCAATTGTATCATTACTTGTACATTGTATACATCAATTATGTAAGTAGCTATATACAACTGTCCCTGGTCTATAAATAAATAAAATAAATATACCCTGTTATGGGCTCGTGTATGGTTTAGTTACATTCAAGTAATTGTATCATTACTTGAACATTGTATACATCAATTATGTAAGTAGCTATATACAACTGCCCCTGGTCTGGCCAGAAGTCTAACCACACAGATTGTTTTATGAGTCCACTATTGTATGGAAACTGCATCAGTCCTTGGTTTTATCAGTATTTTGATAATAGCAATAGTATTATAAGTCACATAAAACCATATAATAAACAAGCGTCTCGTCAGTATTCTAATCCTATATTGACACTTTCAGTCCTCTATTTTGTAAATATTACATCAGTCCTTGTCTAATCATGATTCTGATCATATCTATTGTGTTCACAATCTTCCACTATATAACATATCCTTCAGTCCTTGCTCTGGCCAGGATTCCAATCATATAGATGGCAAGTAGTAAGGTGGGCCACCCTAAGGACAATGGGAATTACCATTAAAAACACCCCTGGGCCACTCTAGGGACAATGGAAATTTAACATGGAGAAAAACGCTGGGCCACTCTAGGGACAATGGGAATTTAACATAGAGTTTGGGCTTGTCTAGGGACAAGGGGAATGGAACAGGGGACTATAGTGTGGGTCTGTCTAGGGACAATGGGAATTTAACATGGGGAATAGATCGTGGGACTGTCTAGGGACAATGGGAAATTTAACATGGGGAATAGATCGTGGGACTGTCTAGGGACAATGGGAAATTTAACATTACGGAAACCCCTGGGGGATATAGCCTCAAGGGAATTTAACATATGGAAATTGAACATGGTGGATCTGTATAGCGTCAAGGGGAATTGAACATGGTGGGACTATCTAGGGACAATGATGGTAGAGGGTCAAACACAACAGAGACAGAAACATACATACACTAGTACAAGCGTGGGATTTATATATAAAGCATTACCAAGACCTGAAATCTTGCTGGGGTGTTCAAAAATTTGCATAATTGTAATGATGCTATAATCAAGGAAATGCTCAACGACAAAATGGATGTGACTAAAAGTAACGTTAAAATGACGAAATTGTCCCAGAATTTAAAGGAAAATAAACATATCCCCGAAAATTAAGTTACAATGGTTTAGACTAAAATGGATAAAATTAGTAACTACTTACAATATCAACTTCTGTGACGATCTTGGATAAATACCTATGTATCTATAATCAGCTGAAATTCCTATGAAATCCCACTATCTATTTATAGCTCCAACTTGTGGGTTTTTCCTTTGGAAAATACCACTATCTTTTTATAGCCTCACCTTGAGTGACGTTCCTGTTTATGAATTCTAGTATATATGTATAGCTACAAAATGTGGAAATCCCCAAGTCGATATTTATAGTCTCAAAATTTCCAGCGTCAGTGACGTCACTGTACTGAACACTAGGGGATAAATGGCAACAGTGTTGCAAGTGGCTGACCTGAATACGTGCTACTGTAGGTAGGTAGGTAGAGTGTATCTGATAGGGATAAAGTGAGTTTTATAGGGACAAACAGAGACCAATACACACACACACACAACATACGCGCGCAGACACACTCACTCACACACACACACACACAAACACACACACACACACACACACACACAGAGGGAAGAGGAAAAAACAAACCCCAAATATACTATCCACACTCGGGAGGAAAAAAAAACAACCAAATATACGATCTACACAACGTACGCGAACACACACACACACACACTATAAAATGGATAAAATTAGTAACTACTTACAATATCAACTTCTGTGACGATCGTGGATAAATACCTGTGTATCTATAATCAGCTGAAATTCCTATGAAATCCCACTATCTATTTATAGCTCCAACTTGTGGGTTTTTCCTTTGGAAAATCCCACTATCTTTTTATAGCCTCAGCTTGAGTGACGTTCCTGTTTATGAATTCTAGTATATATGTATAGCTACAAAATGTGGAAATCCCCAAGTCGATATTTATAGTCTCAAAATTTCCAACGTCAGTGACGTCACTGTACTGAACACTAGGGGATAAATGGCAATAGTGTTGCAAGTGGCTGACCTGAATACGCCTACTGTAGGTAGGTAGGTAGAGTGTATCTGATAGGGATAAAGTGAGTTTTATAGGGACAAACAGAGACCAATACACACACACACACAACATACGCGCGCAGACACACTCACACACACACACACACACACACACACACACACACGCACACACACACACACACACAGAGGGAAGAGGAAAAAACAAACCCCAAATATACTATCCACACTCGGGAGGAAAAAAAAAACAACCAAATATACGATCTACACAACGTACGCGAACACACACACACACACACTATAAAATGGATAAAATTAGTAACTACTTACAATGTCAACTTCTGTGACGATCGTGGATAAATACCTATGTATCTATAATCAGCTGAAATTCCAATGAAATCCCACTATCTATTTATAGCTCCAACTTGTGGGTTTTTCCTTTGGAAAATCCCACTATCTTTTTATAGCCTCAGCTTGAGTGACGTTCCTGTTTATGAATTCTAGTATATATGTATAGCTACAAAATGTGGAAATCCCCAAGTCGATATTTATAGTCTCAAAATTTCCAGCGTCAGTGACGTCACTGTACTGAACACTAGGGGATAAATGGCAACAGTGTTGCAAGTGGCTGACCTGAATACGCGCTACTGTAGGTAGGTAGGTAGAATGTATCTGATAGGGATAAAGTGAGTTTTATAGGGACAAACAGAGACCAATACACACACGCACACAACATACGCGCGCAGACACACTCACACACACACACACACACACACACACACAGGGAAGAGGAAAAAACAAACCCCAAATATACTATCAACACAGAAGGGAGATAATGCAAACCCCAAATAAACTATCCACACAAACGTACGCGAACGCATACAAACCCCAAATATACTATCAACACAGAGTGAAGAAGAAAAAGTTTTTTGAAAGCACCTAAGCCCTCACCTGCAATGACCAACTCTGCCAAACACCTACACCCCGCCCCTCCCCACCCCTCCCCCACTCCCAACACTACAAAACCCATTTAACCCGTTATTTTATGGCATCAGTGTGTGATTTAGGAAACATCAAGACACAAAATGATGGATGAATAGACTGACTATTGTTTACCGACTTGCATGCCTAAAGAGCGTGCGTGAAGGAAAACATCCTTCCATTTCAATTCTAACTAAAACATGATCCAGAGGGATAGAGAGAGGTGAAAGAGCACAATTTCATAAAGTGTGAGTAAAAAACAAAACACGCCATCCTTAGTATACAATGTCAAGACCAAGAGACACTTACGTTTTCTTTCTGGTCTATTCTCTTTTAGAAGGTAGTATGAAATTTCACATCAGGGACAACGCATCGGCTCACATTGTCAATTTTTCCATTTCCATGTCTTTACTGGCACAAGTTCTTCATCATCTTCAATTTCTTCTTCTTCTGAATCCCTCTTCTCTGTTTCGTCTTGTTTTTGTTTCTTCTCTTTTCTCGTAGGGCACTCTGAATTCCAGTGTCCTTTCTCCTGACAACGATATTAGGTATCTTGACTTTTGTCTCTCTTTCTTAGACGAAGCAGGTATTCTGGAGACAAATACCCATTTACCTTTGCAGATATAGCAAACTTCATTAGCACTTACACACTTTCGTTTGACTCTCATCAAATCAACGACCAAAAGAGTAAGTTTTGTTGCCACTTTCGCATGTGAATTATGCTTTCGTATGACTTTTAGCAAATATTTGACCAGCAGGTCGATCTGTGCTGACTCTTCCATCTTCTTGATCGTTTGAGAGCGGAATGAATACTCTGACGCTAAGACACTCTCCTTATATACAGAGACCTGCCGTGTATGTAACCTAGTCAAATGTAATTTTGCAATAAGATGAAACGATTTCATTGATGAAGTAAAAGGCAATGATGTACCGTATCGCCTCACACAAAACCTGAAGTGTTAGTTCAAATCCGTGTCAGCGATTTCGAAGACGACATAACTGGGCTTTAATCAATGCTCTCCAATTATGCCACAAAACCACGAGTCCTGATTCACGACAAAAGAAATTTCGTTCGGTCCATAAAAAATAGTATCACATCTGAGAAACGCAAAAACGAACTTCCAGAAAACTGAGAACGACGGCTTACACCTACAACGTAAATGCATGAGTTCAAGTAGTGCGTAAAACTTAGTCAAATTAAATTTTTATAGTCAAGACGAAACGATCTCTTTTCGAAGAAGAAAGCAGACACCAAACGACAATGGCGATCCGTGTCACACAACACTTTTCAAAATGTGTATTATCAGAGGTTTGTTCTAGCGATCTGCACGGTTAAATTAAATGTTGATGTATTTTGCAATAAGACGGACACAATTTCCATGGGATCGCCCATGGTACGATTGTTCGTGCATTAGTTTAATTTTTAAAAATATTTTTTTATATAAATCGCCTATAGGATAGACCCAGTAAAGCATGACCATTCTCGTCACTGTCTGAATAGCTACTCAAGTCAATTCGAAGCGAACGCGGTAAGAAAATAAGTATAGCCAATGAAATGGCTTACAACGGGTGATGCATTGTTTTGTTCTAGGACTGTGTGGCATAATAATCCCTATGTTCTTGCGTTGTTACCATTACAGTGCAGACACTGAAATGTGAACTTACAAGCCCTCTTTGTGTGTGTGTTGTACCATTTCCTCTTACCACATCAAAATACTGAGCGTCATAGTATTGGTTCGCGTTTTCAAGCTGGCCATTTTTTTATATCTCACTTAAACATTTCGACATAAACACTCACACTCACATCGGTAGAGTCAGAACAGACGTGTTACAGTATTGAAGGGCATGTTATCTTTTTTTTTCAAACTAATAAATTTGGAGTTTGTATAAAGTAAAGAACCGAAAGTACAGTGAAACTCAAGGATGATGACCCAGTCTGTCTGTCTATTGATGCGTGTATTTACTTAAGAAGAAATATGACCTCTAAAACACAAAGAGATACGGCAAGCATGATTAGATTAAACACAACGATGTTTTTTCCTTCACGCCCGTGTAATTTAGAGTTTCAATCGTCTTTGAAGACAAACTTGGTCTCCTTTTGTAGGGCTTGAAATAATAAAAAAAGCTGAAAAATCTTAAGCACTTTGCTATAGATAATTTCATCAACAGACTAAACAACATAAATACCGTTACAACAATAGAAAGCCTTAAATCTTCTATCAAAAAGAAATGCATGAAAAAAATTAAAGATTAACGATAACTAACCAATGAAACCGAATTTAACAAAGGCAATGACATGTGAAGAAATGCCTCTCACTTTGGAAAGGTAGGCGAATGTACTCTGCCATGCACCATCAACTTGAAAAAAATTATAAACAGAGAGAAACCTGAATTCAAAATTCAGTTGGTTTTTTTTCTTCAAAATTATTTCGTTTCTTTTTTTCTTTTTTTTGGAACAAATCTAAGCACTAATATAGAGTGGAAAAGGGAAAATGCACATACAAGCTTTGATATTTCTGAAAAAATGAGAGGATATTCCTAACGTTCATAACCACCTATATATGCTTGGACTTGTCTGTGACTTATCCACAAAACAAGATGTACATATTTCTGATCAAGCTGCAAGTGTGTGCATGTTTTTGAAAATGGTAAAACTTGGATATACAATTTTCTCGTGACACTTATAAAGTGAAGAGTCTGTGCAAGTGTCAAAAGCCAAAGTCATATAAGTTTTGTATTTTGTACGGCTTGTAAAGATTTCCACTTTAGGAAATGTGAAGTATCACAAGTTATTATCACAAACAGAAGTGGAACATAGGGGCTTGCAAGAAAGAAAATAACCCAGACAGTTGGTGTCATCAAGAGTGCTAGAGACGGTACCCGAACTTGCTTGCTTGCTTACTTGAATTAAAGTGATTTTCGCTCTAATGGAGCATGTATCACTGGTTTAATAACGCACCGCGTGATTTTTAATTACTCCTGGGGAAGGAAAGAGAGCCTCATCCCCCAGGCTTTTATGTACTCACAGACTATTTTTAAATTTAGCCACTCAGGTGTAGGACTAACTAGTCCTTAACAACCTGACTGAAAGGCTTTACACATGAGTGGGAATTGTTTCACCACACACTCATTTTTTCTGTCCGAGCGTGGTAAAGGAGGAAAAAAGGTGCTCAGCAAGACAGCCATGGATGTTAAGTACTCACCAAAACGCTAGCCCGTACTTATTTCAAATCAAGTCCCGTTTTTTGCTGATCGACAATAATAAGTACCAATAATGTGTTAACCACCTGTGCAATTAGTTCAAATCTAACGAGTCTGTTAAAGTTCCTAACATATATGTCTAATGTTAGTACTTAGTGTACATAAAAATAGCCATACTGATCTTTTTTAAATTATTATGTCTAAGCGTCATATACCAGTTTGGTCACTGTTACGTTTAAAAAGTTAAGTTTGTTGCAGTGTTCCAATGGGTCAAATTTGTTTCGAGAATAGTTTAGTCAAGGAGGGATACCAAGCCAAATATGGTTCCCTATTTAATAAAAAGCAATCTTTTGGAGCCCTAAAAAAAGTCTGTTTTTTCTGTTAGAAGGTAACACGTCTGTGTTCAGTACAGTGACGTCACTGACGCTGGAAATTTTGAGACTATAAATATCGACTTGGGGATTTCCACATTTTGTAGCTATACATATATACTAGAATTCATAAACAGGAACGTCACTCAAGGTGAGGCTATAAAAAGATAGTGGTATTTTCCAAAGGAAAAACCCACAAGTTGGAGCTATAAATAGATAGTGGGATTTCATTGGAATTTCAGCTGATTATAGATACATAGGTATTTATCCAAGATCGTCACAGAAGTTGATATTGTAAGTAGTTACTAATTTTATCCATTTTAGTCTAAACCATTGTAACTTAATTTTCGGGGATATGTTTATTTTCCTTTAAATTCTGGGACAATTTCGTCATTTTAACGTTACTTTTAGTCACATCCATTTTGTCGTTGAGCATTTCCTTGATTATAGCATCATTACAATTATGCAAATTTTTGAACACCCCAGCAAGATTTCAGGTCTTGGTAATGCTTTATATATAAATCCCACGCTTGTACTAGTGTATGTATGTTTCTGTCTCTGTTGTGTTTGACCCTCTACCATCATTGTCCCTAGATAGTCCCACCATGTTCAATTCCCCTTGACGCTATACAGATCCACCATGTTCAATTTCCATATGTTAAATTCCCTTGAGGCTATATCCCCCAGGGGTTTCCGTAATGTTAAATTTCCCATTGTCCCTAGACAGTCCCACGATCTATTCCCCATGTTAAATTTCCCATTGTCCCTAGACAGTCCCACGATCTATTCCCCATGTTAAATTCCCATTGTCCCTAGACAGACCCACACTATAGTCCCCTGTTCCATTCCCCTTGTCCCTAGACAAGCCCAAACTCTATGTTAAATTCCCATTGTCCCTAGAGTGGCCCAGCGTTTTTCTCCATGTTAAATTTCCATTGTCCCTAGAGTGGCCCAGCGTTTTTCTCCATGTTAAATTTCCATTGTCCCTAGAGTGGCCCAGGGGTGTTTTTAATGCTAATTCCCATTGTCCCTAGGGTGGCCCACCTTACTACTATGGCATCATTCGTTCTCTAATGTACAGCAATTACGTGAGTCCTGTTCAGGTCAGCATTCTGATTTTGTCCGTTGTATTCTAAATAATTTACTGTATAATAATTTAATCAGTCCCTAGTCTGACCAGGATTCAAATCATATTGATTGTATTATAAATCCTCTACTGTATGTTAATTACATAAGTAATTGAATCGATTGCATTCAAATACCTCTGATCTATGTTAATTGCATTAGTCGCTGAAAAGATCACGATTCTATCAAGAACGAGAGTAAAAAATTCCTTTAGTACATGCTAATTACATCAGTCCGGTCTGGTCATGATTCTAATGATGTCGATAGTAGTGTAGTCCTCTGCTGTACAAAATGTACAAAGTATGGTCTGGTCCGGATTCTAATCATATCGACTGCATCATCATTCGTCTATTAAATAACAGTTATATCAGTCATTAGGATCTCTGGACCAGGTCTTGTCCGGATTCTAATCATATCGACTGCATCATCATTCGTCTATTAAATAACAGTTATATCAGTCATTAGGATCTCTGGGCCAGGTCTCGTCCGCATTCGAATCATATTGATTGTATTATGAGCCTTCTGCTACATAATAATTACGCCAGGCATTGATCCAGTATGGATTATAATCGTTCAAAAGACTCTATTGTATAACAAATACATCAGTCCTTGATCTTGATTATATTGATATCTATGGTTGTATCAGTCATCAACTGTATAATATTTACATCATTCCCAATCTGATCAGGATTTTAATCATGTCGAATGAATTTTAAGCCCTCTATTGCATATTAATTACGTTAGTCCATAGTCTAGAAAACATTCTAATCATATCAAGTGTGTTCATTCAAAGTCTCCATTGTATAACAATTACATCAGTGGTTTGGTACAAATTCTAATAATCTCGGTTGCATTTTCAGTCCGCTGTTATATAACAACTGCATTAGTTCCTTGTCTAGTCAGGATTCTCATAATTTTGATGGTTGTATAAGCCTTCATCTGAATAATAGTTACATCAGTCCCAGTATAATCAGGATTATAACCATTTTTATTGTACTTCAGATCCTCCAATGGATATTAATTATGTCTGATCTTATTGATTCTATTCAAAAACATATAAGGACTACTCTAGAGTTCTGTAATGGCCCCAGTTTATTTTCTTTATTTTAAAAGGTGTTTTATGTAGTTTATGGAGACATACCTTTGTCTTTAAAAGTACGCTGCATTTTCATATTTATATCGTGCGATGACGATATCGGCGGCCGCGCGTGAGGTGTACAATGTGGAAAATGTGACAAATGCAGCTGACTGTAATGTATTATTACAAATTAAACAATCTCCGCAGAAGTATTCTTTATTAGATAAGTTGAAATCTCTGAAACGTTTATGTTGTTTCACACATGCGGGCTACGTTATTTTTAACAAAGGTTAGATTTTAATGCCGGCATTACAAATAAACATGCATTGGTGCGATGTTTTATGTTATATAAAAACGGTAATTGCTGGTCATTTACAACTCCTAAAAGAAACACAATTTATATAAAACATGAACATTAAATGTACATAAAACCGAATTCGTGATCTTATATTATTTTTATTCCGGATAAGCTGCATATTCTCAAAACATCATGGAGCACATAGCAACAATGACTCTTTCGCAGCAACATATTACAAGGTAACAACTGCCTCTCATTCGGGTAGAAGGTATTTTCTTGGGACTTTTCTTTTTCCTTGGCTGTGACCTGGTTTTAGCACCACTACTATTCTTGGTACGTTTTTGTTTGTTAGAGGCTTTTTTCTTTGGGTAGCTGCTGGGGCATTTGGGCAGATGCATCCTCTGGGGCATGTATCGCTTGTGGTACATTATGGAGCATGCTTTGGCAATGGTACATGCTTCTTTCAAGGAGTCAATCCCACCGTACTCAATGAATAATTCTCGACATTTTCCGCAACAACGCCATAAAATGCTCAGGTTGGAAGGACGATACTTTAACATTTCTTCCTGAAAGATGAAGTAGTCCGAAGTGTGAGAGCGGTACCAAGCGTATACCGATTCTCGCTGTCTGGTGCGCGTGTTGTCGGGGTCGTAGTAGTGAGCGTCAGGCAAATGTGGCAGGACTGCGTATTAATAGGCTTCGATATTGAAAACGTGTGGAAAATATCCTTTGGCTAGTTATATCATTCCAAACGTTTTAGGCATTCGACTCAATGGCATGACTAAATAACTCATGGAATCTTTAAATTTACTTGTTCCACTTACATGTAGATAATTTTGGTTCCACGGGCATTCGGTACATTGTTGTGCATGGAATTTAAGAAGAAATTGCCCATCGCATCCCGAGAAATTGTGAGCCATCACCGTGTCATAGCGATGGCAGTCTCTGTAACGTTCGATATCCTGTTGATTCCACGTGTTGTGGATAGGATCTTAGGTCCATCGGGTGAAATCGGTCAAGGTGTTTGGTCCTCGACTATCTTTTTAACGTCCTCCAGGAATATTGCTGTAGTTTGGGCAATGAGAACAGAGAGGTTCTTCGATGCACTTCTCGCACGCTCGATGAGCCGCGCAGCACTTACGAATGTGAATAACGGGCTCTTGCTTGCATTCGAAATTTCGATTGCTATTTCGGAATGTATCATTCATGTTCCGAGTCCACGATTTGGCGACAAATGTGACATCGTTTTTTCCTTGACAAACGTGCGCCTTGGCACTATTGGTACGTAAGACTTGACCACTAGTTGAGAAAAATCTCAGCAGTTGGCAAGTACGTTTCTGTTGTGAACTTTGCGTCATGAGATGTTTTTGGTAACAAGTAGGGTTAACAAACGTTCGCTGATAAGCCGAGAAAAGGATTCTTTCTTGTCATTTGTAAGACAGGGTTTAGAGGCTAAACATCCCCGACATTTCGGTCCGCAATGAATGTGTTGCTCTCGGCTGTTATACCCGTAATCTATGTTTCACAATAATAACCGTATCCTAGGAATGCCGTGATAATGATAATGGCATCGAAATATTATTTAAGATGATAAATGTGAATGTATTTGCTGTGGGGGACATCTTTACCTCGAAACAACAGAGGTCCGCGCACTTCTTCAAGGTGTACTTTCAACGTGAGGCGTGAAGCCAAGACATCTTGCAGGTTTGTTTTTCATTTCATGAATACCGCAGGTTGTGTCTTTGGTTAGGCCGGCTTGCTGTAACTAGAGCTCTGCTTCATTTCGTTGTTTGACTAGTAGGTCCGATTGTCGAATGCTTTAAAGGATCTTTTCCATTCTGTCGTGTCGTTCTTGTAGGCATACGGACGTCCCACGACGATGACCCGGGATAAACATATCTTGTATTGCGTGTTCATTCGGACGATGCTCTGTTTGGTGTTAAAAAGGTAGTCCACCAGTAAAGCTTTTCCGCGTTGTCCGTCCCCTTTTGGAGGAGACACTTGGGTCATGTAAAGTGCAGCTTTTCCATCGATGATGTGAACTGGTAGTTGGATTGTTGGAGGGGTTGAATCTTATAGATGACTTTGGAAGGTCTCAGTTCTGCCGGACTGCTAAACTCAATAAATGGCAAGTCTAAAGCGATCGTTTACTGGCTTCGTCGTTTTAGAGTGGTTAATAACAAAATCCACAACTTAGTGATGAACCCTTCTCCTTTCTCCAGCGGTACTTCTGACTTTAAATATTTAATCTTTAACGCGTAAGTGTATGCCGTGGTTCTAAATTTTCTGGAGCAGCGTTGTTGTTTTTTTTTTTTCTTGTTTTTTTTTTTCTTCGTCTCTCAAATGTGTTAATGCTTCTCGGGTGATACTGCTTGACTTTGGCTTGGAGTAGACTCTCTGGGTCTTAGTGCAGTCGTGGAAGGTGTTGATTCAGGCTCACTCATGTCGTCTTCAAACTCGCTGGCATGTATTTCAGCCAAGACTTCGGCTACTGTGCGTGGCGATATGTCACGTCATAGGCTCTTACTTCTTTTTTCTTGTGGAAATTGTGCGATCTTTTCATCTTGATTGCAAAATGTCAAACGACTAGTTTCTACACGAATCCGAAGCCCTATATACTAGGTTTGTGTTTCGATGCTGAAAATAGATACAACGCGTTTCCATAGGATATTACTACAAACTATGGCTAAAATTAGATACTAGGTCTCTCACTTGCCTAGAAATTATATAATATTCTACTATTGCCCTCCCCAAATAGTTTGTTCCTATAAGCCCCATGACGTCATGCATGTTCAATTCCCTTTTGAACTCCCAAGACCATTCCCATGTTCAATTCCCGTTTGAGGCTATTGAGTCCCTGCTCATTTCTGTTTGAGACTATACTGTCCCTGTTCATTTTCATTCGAGGCTAGAGTGTCCTTCTTCATTCTCATTTGAGGCAATAAATTGTTTAAGCCTAAAAATTGACTTGAGGTGAGAAACCTTTCGGCAATTTTTCCTTTTATAAAATGATTTGAGGATCAATCGTCCCTACCTACCTAGAGTACCGCTTAATAGGGTCAACTCAAACACTCTCACAAATTCACTGCAAGATGGATGTCAGCCACTTGCAACACTTTTGTCATTTTTCTCTAGTGTCCAGTGCCGTGACGTCACCGATGTTAAATTCCCCTTGAGCCAGAACAGTCCCACAATGTTAAATTCCCTTTGAGTCTCAATCGTCTCCTTAAACTACTTTCAATAAATATAAGTTTGATTTCTTAAATCAGAAATATAAAATTAAATAGAATTACGGTCAAGAAAATTGTGGAAATAAATGAATTAAATACGGCCGTAATGTCTGCAAAACCAAAGCCATTTGAAAATTGTATTGAATTAGTAACAAAATAAGGTATAATGTCAGCTTCCCAAGTTGGTACATGTATAAAATGTTTTGGGCTCCGATGTTCTGAACATCTATGAATTCTTTATTATATGTTGTAGCAACATCCGGCTTGTACTAATGAACAACATTTTCTACACAGATTTCTGATAATCATTTACAATCAAGGAATTCATTAGTTGTTATTTTCTACAGATTCTGTCTGGATATTAGTACGCATGTCAGTCCCTAAATATAAACATAAGTTAACGGTTGAATGAAAACGAAAATAGGTGTCAGAGGTAATCAACTACACTTAAAGAAAATATGCATATCCTTTAATCGATTTTGTAAACAAAAACCATAGATATACATAAAATAATTGAATGTTATGCAAAATGTATTTTTATGTAAAAGAAAAAGGTTAAGTAGCGTACAAGACAAAAGATAATTATATCCATAGTCATTTTTTATTAATAGCCATTTTAGTAAATTAGTTAATCATCACTCCAAAATAGATTGTTCAACACTATATCTCACACTTAAATTTTCGCTAATATTGGGAGACACATGGGCTCAAGTTTTCATTTCTTGTCTTTAATAATTTCATCGTCTGCTTTGATGATTACAGTGCAAAGTTTTCTATCTTAAGGGCATGGTTTGATTAATCGCTCTTATAAACACTAATATGATTTGTACATTCTAGAACCATACTCTTATACTGTCTAATTGGCCATGGGAGAAGTGTCCTGCGACTGGGCTTCTGTACAGCTTCTTTGTCATCCAATCAGATCTATGACAGAGAAACTGAAAAACTATACAAAAGGATCAACCTTCATAGATCTGTTTGGATGACAAAGAAGCTGTACAAAAGCCCAGTCGCAAAACACTCATGGCCACACTTTCAGTGATATAACACATAGCAATTGCTCAACCCAAAATGGAGTTCCGAAACCAGGAAAGAAAAGGAATCTTACTGGATACGCCGCCTTAGATGATTGACACCAAGCCTTTAAACCAAGACGACCAGAAAAAGACAGACATTCACAATAAAATTTACCTTTTTGCAGCCGGCATGATCTCTTTTCGATGATTTTTTAAATTTGCTTATTAGTCACCCAATAACCTATAATTACAACCATAACAATGAAATATCCGGGATATAATTTGCGCATACATAAATTTATATAAAATAACAGATGACGCTATGGCTCGTCCATTTGTAGGTCAATATAAAATATATTTCTGCATCCGCAACAAGTCATAGTTATGTAAAGTTTTACAAAAACGACTGTTTGTCTCATTTGTTTGTCTTGTCTATGTGTTGTATTTGCCTTTGAAAAAGACTCATTAAGACTCGAAAGCGCTTAGGCTAGCTAGATACTAGTTTTGCAGTGTTCGGAGTCAGTTTACTACATTTATCTTAATCAATCCCTGAAAACGTGATCTCTTGCTCGATCCAGTGCACTTGAAAGGACTGTTATTAGCCATATGTTTTGTATATATATACTAAAAATAGCATGGCTTGTAAAGCAAATTGATATACCAATACTATTGGTATATCAAATTGTGATCCGAACATCGCGCTATAATACAAATATATTAGCATTCTTTCAACTTCAGGCCTATAGATCAATGATGAATTTCCACTGATTAATCATTAATGCCGTATGAAAATAACGAAAAAGAGTATCAATAGTCCCTGTTTTCTAAATGAATTTAACATGGTACACAATTCCTTCTCAATCCTTTATTTTTTACGTTCTCCGCTCCCCTATATTACATAAGAGTGAACATTAACATATATATGGAGTGAGAGAAACACACGATTTGGGCTGGAATAAAACCTTAAAACTGAGCTTGTACGAAGTATCCTGCAAAAATATGTTCGTCGTAATGATATGTTTACACTTTCCTTGGTATCGATCTACGGTGTTCATAATATCAACGATACATCATTGCAATAGCCTGTCGATACTATAATTTAAATTTGTCGGTTACGACCCACACATACCATAACGTATTTAAAGCTTTCTTGTTCTTTTCCTTGTTTCTTAAACCTATTATAATGTTTTAAAAATCGATTATTATTAATTAAATATAAAAATGTTTAAACTGGCGACCCTTCCCTCTCTCTCTCTCTCTCTCTCTCTCCGGACAATCGTAGGAAGATCCATGTAAATATGAGTGTGTTGGAGATTTTGGGTCATACGAGGATGTCTCTCGACCTATGAATGATGGTAAAGTTAAGTCAGACCATCCAAAGGAGAGAGAGAATGTTATGGTCGGTAGTAATGTTAGTCAAAGCAGAATGATGACTTATATCAACTGTAAATATATTAAAATATTTAATTACCTCATTTTGTTTTGTCATTTCGCTTAGTTTCTATTCCACGCTAATTTACATACGCCAGTACATGGATGTCTGCTCGTTCAGTGTGTACTAGAGGCTAATGTGTTGGTAGTGCTCAACTTTTCACATTTATATAATATGTCTGTCTAATATTGGTATAATCAATGTGAATAAAAATAGAAACTCAAAAAGAAAACAATCAACTTATCAATTTGCAAATATGATTGCGAACAACAGGAAAAGGATTAGAACTACATGTTGTTGCGGTCACACTCGCAGGGATGTGAGGAGCTATCTCACTCCGTTAATAAACGCTGCCCGGAGCATATCTTAGCTCCGTTCAAACGGGAAATATGTGTATTTGTATGTGATATAAATAAAATATATGTATAGTATGTACGCTGTATCAATGATAGACCACTCATATCAATTTTTCATTAAAAGGAAACTCGGTAACTCACGTTTCCTCTTAATGAAAAATGTATACATCTCGTGGTATATCACTGATACAGCGTAAATACTATAGGTATATGATACTGACTTTTAAATATGAACTATTTGAACTTACTGTGCGCTGAAAAGGCAGACAAGGGGGCCTCGAGTGGCCGAATGGTCAAAAGCGCTCACCTTTACGGATTACTGCCATCTCACCTCTATTTGCGTGGGTTCGAGTCTCGGGTTCGGCCTATGGAAGTATGTGAGAAAGCTTGCCAGTAGCTTCTCGTGGATCGGTGGTTCTTTCCCGGGTTCTTCCTCCACCATTAATACTGACCGCCATGAACAGCCTATCTGTGCTGAAAAATGGCGTTAAAACCCTACTACAACAACAACAAAGGCAGTCGATTTTATATGCTATTTGTTTAAAGCTTGTCAAACAGAAACATTACGTTTAAAACTTACAAAAGTGAACCGGTTGCAGCGTCCTTGGTCTTAACCAGCGTGTGAATGACCAGTTAGTCGAGTATGTCGCAAATGAACAAGTATCCTATCGTCACTCCTTTCATATGTCTCTATTTAACTTGTAAAGATATATATAAAGATATAAAGGGCAAAAATGCCCTTTGACCATGATTCGATCAAACTTTCTTTAATATACAGCATAACTCGATAGAAATCGATCAAACATACGACAATACAGGTCAGAATGCTACCTGCCCAGACATGTCAAAAGCTACTACCTTGCTAATTCCTTGGGAATGTCACTTAGCTCCCATTTCCAGTGAGATATCCATGAAAGTGTTGGGCGTGTCGTTAATCGTTGATCAATACACTCACCAACCAAAACGAACTGTAAAGATGTGCCTTTGTCAATATATGGATCCTGTTCAGATGACCGAGTAAGATAAACGCCAGTGGCTAAAATAGGAGTGAAAGGAACAAGCCGAATTAGATCACACAACCCTTGTTATGGATGGCTGCACACACGGGAAACCACCCACTTATCGTGACTTGTAGCTCGTTCAGTTTAAATTTCTTTTAATTATTCTGTGTTTAAAGACGTAAGTAGTTCTTCCTCTTCTCAAATGTTAAAAATTTTAAACTATGCACAATAGAAGCATATTTTATGAGGATGGTCGAGATATTATATACGAGTGGATTTAAGTATGTATATCAGACATTTTATGTATGAAGATTCAGTTGTGTACGTCACTTATCATATAAACTCTTGGGCAGTTCAAGTTTCTACCCACCGTCACTTACTGCTTAATTATCTTCCTACTCGGAACGTGTTTTGTCAGTCTCATATAAAGCATGTTATGTATCTTTCAAAAGTACCCATACTACAATGTGTTCTCTTCTCTTAAATAAAGAACTGCATTTATCTAGCGAATAGTTATCCTATGATGGAAACAAAATTTGTTACAATTAAGACCGTTAAATACATTTTAGAGAGAGAGAGAGGTCCGACAAGGGGTGGAGGCAACCAGGAATATATCCCTGGGCCCGTAAGGGGACCCGGGCCGAACAAAACTTTTTAATTTTATAAAAGACAAATTTTGTTTGAACAAGAACTAGGAGAGGTTTGGGTGTTTCTTGCCCAAGGGAAAGTGATCGCTCTCTAAGGCCCTGTATATATACGTGTGTGCTCGCCTCAGTTGCGAAAGGAATGTTAGGAATCAACATGCAAGGCCGTTACTACAGCCTTTAAGCTACCGGTTAGCCATTATTTTTGGGACAACCAGAAGCGAGGTGAGCAGCAGCATGCTGTCTAATGGTTTTTCCAACCGTTTCTCTATTGTAAAATGTAGTTTCGAAGATTTTTAAAAAAAAACTTTAATTGCGACAGTTGGGAAAGAGAGAAAAAATTTTGAAGAGATAATATGATAGAGAAAGGCTATGTAGATCCAGCTTCGTATACTAGTTTTTGCTTGTCTTTAACGCCATTTGTACACATTGCCGGCCACCTTTCCCATGGGACTCGTCGAGCCAACCGACTTTTCGCTGGAGAGACGAGATCGACCACAAGGCGTAGCAGGATGGATAGTCCTGTACGTTTCATATAACGTAAGATACAAGAGAAGAACAGATTTCGAAATATCTACAATAGAATCATTATGGCTGGAGTTCAGTTTTCTCAGTAGTCAATCTATCTATATCTTCTCAGCTTACTGACCTCCAAACTCCCTGTCCTCGTGGACTGACCAATTTGAACATGAGTTAGAGGCTGCTTTATTCTCCATCAGTGAAGTAATTATCATTGGAGACTTTAATATCGATTTCCTCTCTGATACTAACACTAAATGGCTACATATGATACAACTACACGACCTTACACAGGTAATCCAGCATGAATAACCGCCTGTACATCTACCCTGGTCGACCACATCTACACTACCAATCCTGACAATCTCTACGAGATAAACGTACCCTGTTCCCTATTATTGATCACTATCCCATAGGAGCAATTCAGAATTAACAGCGCAAAGCAAACCAATGTAATCTCATATCTATAAGAATATATGAATTAGGTTATGTTGAAATCTATGTGCCTGCATATAAAGTAGTGTTCTTGTATGTGTCTGTTTCCTAGTATGGTCACAACATAAATAAGTGTGAATGAGTGTGTGACGATACCTGACTATGTGTAGGATTTTTCTTATTTTCTTCGGGGTTTTTTCTTTCTTTTATTAACACATCCAATTACAGTAATTGAGGACGTCAAGGCAAATGGGTCAGTCATGACCAATTGTGCTAACCTCGTTAAAGAAAGTTTATGATGATGATGCTGATGACGATTATTATTATTAGTAGTAGTAGTATTAGTATTATTATATAGGTTATATGAAAGGAATGTATATTGAAATAACAATATATCAAAATCACGGACTCGGTTCTAAAATCATATAAAGAAAACCTGTAAGTACAAATATTCTTTTAACTCTTTAAATTGTAAATGTGCTGGGGGAAGAAACAGATCATCCTCAATTCAAAGTATACTGTCCAACGCAAATTCTCTTAATTTGATTTCTTCAGCATTGGGGGTTCGGTTTAACGAATTTAAGTCTTAAACAAAGTAACGGAAAATGGAGAAAGCCACGATGTTTTCAAATTTTAAACAAATAATTAATTCCCGTAGAAAACAAAGTAAAAATGTAACAAAATAACTTATGGTAATACGGATCAAATCACAACAAATCATAGAACACAAGTCCTAATGATTAAAGTTATGAATAAACAGTAGTGGCATTCCAATACTAATCCAAAGCTGGAAGTATCTCTATGCCCAAGAATACTATTTTTTAGCTCTTCCTATTACCAGAGAAGAATAATCTGAATTAAAAAATTTCACCCAAATCAAATCACTTTTCATCAATAACAATTGATTCTGCTATTATGGCACGAATGACTAATTTTCAAGCAAACAATATTTATATAACAAAAGTAAGACATAAAAGAATAATCCGGATGAGGGCCAAGTGTTTCTAGAAATGTCTTGGCAATAATTGAAAGGTCAATTACTAAAATTATAATAAAGAACATACCATGTCCTTGATAAAAACGTTTACTTCTATTGATAATGACCCTAATATTAAAACCATGCTCACAGAGAAAATATTATCTATGTATTAGTTGTTTACAGAATTTTAAAAACAAATCAATGATTTTGTTCAGGTAAACAATTAACTTGTTTTTTGGGCAAGGTCAGCTACAAGATACAATTTACATTTTCCATAGCAAATAATGACAAATAAAAATTTTGCAAACAGTGCAAAGTACATAAAAATACAGGGGCACATATCCTTCTTAATGGCATGTCTCTTCGTATTAAGAACTACATCGTCCTTTTGATATGATTACAGAGGGAGAGAGACTACACGTGTTTTAATTACGCAAACACATTTTGATAGATACCACAGCTCAGCAAGAACGTAGTCGGCAGATAAAATGATGATATTGTACACTCTATTGTTGCACAAACAAAATGGTCTTTATCCGTTGCAATGTTATTGAAAGTTTTTGATAATACCAACTTGAAATGAGATTGGGTAGCTAGATGACAACAGGTTTTTACTGCTTTAAGGACGGGTTATATAAAACGGAAGAAATATTGTTGATGTACTGTTCAAAATAGGTATGACAGAGTATCATAAGTCTGCACGAGAAATAATATCGCTATAAATACGTGTTATTACCGTATCGTGTAAAATGTATTGGATTTGTGATTTGCATTGTCATGTTGCGTCAAACACGGACTTTTGCAATTGTGTGTGTGTGTGTGTGTTTGTTTGATTTTTAATGTAGCTTTAACAATTTTTTCAGTCATATGGCTACAATGTCTGCAGTGTGGTAGTTTACAGTTATGTCTAGCACTGGGACATCATGCCGCAGACATGTAGCATCATGTTCCACCCAGTTACATTATCTTGGCACCAGGCTGACCCCTCCTAACACTACCCTCTAAATGCTGAGGTCCAATCGAGGTAGCCTTCTGCACCATTTGTACAAGTCTTTGGTATCACTCGGCCACCGGGGAGGGTCTTTTGCAATTTAATGAAGAAAATGAAATTAAATAAAATATTTCACTTATTTACTCTTTAGTACCCTGGTGTATGACCCTAGAAAATAAATAAGCTGGCATCTTTTCGAAATAGTGTCAAGAAGGCAACTATGGTAAAATTACCTTGGACACTCTCGTGAGGAAGTCTGCGGCAATTACGTTTATGTCATCATTATTGTTTGGAGTAGGAATTTACAGTTGCACCAAGGATTTTAGATAATATCAAAAGCTTGGCTCCCTGAGTGCCATATACAACAATGTATACCAGTAGTGTCTTCCACTGACGTGTATTCATAGATTCATATGAGGTGTAGGAGTCGTTGTAACCCTAGTAACGGTTGGAATATACCTCACCGATATGTAGACATTAGGAGTGCAACCTGAGAATAGTATTCGTCGTGGGGATTAAATACATGGGTACGGATATTTACAACATATTAACCTAGAGATTATGTTATAAGAAGAAGTAGACGGTTCACTCTGTCATCTTAATACGCTAGTCTTAAATGTAAATAATACTATATTCTCATCTCTCATGTGAGTGATTAATGAAGTGCTTCCTTATTATTGTTATGATAACAAAGACGAGACTTGAATAAATATTTCACTTTATTGGTACAATGGACTCTATGTTAATCACTTTTTTCTATGTGATTCAATCACAGCTACTCTACGTAATGATTCATATTACATGAAATCTTTGAATTTTCTTTGTACATACAAAAGTATTCAATGTGTAAAGTTCAGTGATGTACCTAGGATACTATGGCCCCTATGCGGGCCCCTAAGCAAAGCTTTCCTGTGGGCCCCTGCCTAATCTATATTGTAAAAAATAATTATTGGGCCCCTATGCTTTGCATGCTCTTGCTATATGTTTGCTACAATAATAGATACATATTTAGCTCGATAAATATATATAAAGTTATGCATATTTAAATGAAGCAGCAGAGAGGGCGAACAGACCATTTTGTAGAAGAGTCCAAATGCCGAAATAAACCTTCCTAAAAAAGGGATTAATAACCTTAAAAGTCAAAATAACTAACTACACTGAGGACTCTCTCCGAGAGTTTCTCTCTAAGAGTCCCTTTTGGGGGTTATCCACGCTATTTCTCCGACCGTAAACTTGTCAATAGCGAGTACATTACAAAAAACGAACCAACTTGAGGTTGTGCCCTCCCTGCTGCTGTTAATTTATCCATATATTTTATCGAGACCTACACGATATCGGGATCTAGGATCATGCACATTTATTGTTATAATCCATGCGGAGTACCTTGCGCTCGTGAAAAGAAATTTCTAAATTTATTTATATCCATATCACCGCCACACCAAGTTTGATGAATATTTCGCAACGTATGTGTATCTACTCCATTAAACACAACTAAAATAGTACAGTTATCTCTGATCACTTTTGGCATTGTGTGTATCGCTGAGTAACATAAATCACATCCGTGTTTTTATGTCTTCCTCGAGAAAAAATTCCAGCTGGATTTGATTGTTTGTCGAGCATCACATCATCGTACACAACTAAATTATTAATAAATCCGTCTAAATCATCTACAGATTGTGCTTCATCAATATCAGTTATACATTCAATAACATTATCATCCAGTAATCGCGCGTTTTCATTAAAATCTTTAAGCACATCATGACATCGTTGATCATCTACGGATTGGGCTACCATATACAACTTATTCCATTTTAGCCATCTCATTATAAGATTAACAACTGTGTCTTTCCACTTCCAGATGGTCCTATTATTATCATTCTGATCGAATTCCGTAACGCATCATGATGTTTGACAGGTTCTCGTTTTCGAGTCGGTGATAAATCAATTATATCCATATTACATAAACATATGAATCTATATTGTTTACGCTGTAGAGCTAAAACCCCAACTAATGATCTATCTACGGTTACAGAATTGCATATGGTGTAAGATGTGCAGTATGTAACAGAAAAAAGTTCTCTTTTTTACCTAAAAAAGATGGTGGTGATATTGCTAAATTAATGTCAAAGTTCCCAGGAACTCCATGGGCTAAATACCCAGGAGAAAAACATCTACCAGGATATAATTATTGCGGTCCTGGTACTCGACTTGATATCAGACTTGACAATCAGGATCAACCAAAACCAGGTGAGTATCCAATAAACGCTGTTGATAAAGTGTGTCATGTTCATGGTGTGGCTTATAAAAGTGAAGATATACAAGACAGACATATTGAAGACGTAAAATTAATTTTTTCATGAAATTCTATAAAAAATAAAAATATGAGAAAATCATTAGCTAATTGGTTAGTAAGATCCGCGATGAAAGGTAAATTAGCGCTAGGGGCTGGTAATGTATAAATGGAATAAATTTATTATTCTCCAAGAGGATACTGGAGGGTTAAAGCAGCAATTAGTAAACTCGCCAATGCAGCAGCGGTTAAACATTCTACTGCTAAAGCGTGGTTATCCAAACAAGCAATATGGCAAATTTAACTACCACCACCGAAACGAATTCAGTACGCGTATTTCGATGTTAGTGTCCCTAATGAAGTTTATCAAGCAGATATCTTGAATTACAGAATTAGGCAATGAAATAACTTGGTTTTGTCTTAAAACAATTGGACTATTTCTCGTTGTACATGCGTACAACGTTATCTAGGGTGAATGTGTTTTTCCAGGTAAGCGACTGTATTAACATGTACCTAGCCACAGAGATTACTTGTGACGAGGTAACAGGACTAACACGATATGCACGGGTATTCTAACCTGACTTGTACTCACTCTCCTATGGATTTAAGTAAGACCAATTTCTAAAACCACGCTGGTCTCTTTTGGATCACGTCAAGGAGTGTACGGTCTCCATTGTTCTCCAGCCATAGGGGTAAGTGTTAAAATTTACATTTTCATTTGATATGCGAAGCTTATTCGGTTTGTAATGTCTTATCGCGTAATAATGTATTTATTACAACGCAGATTTAAAGTATTATCATATATCTAGAGATTATACAGAAACTATTATTATGACCAATTTGGTTTTATTGTAGCTGATTCTGACTGTGTTCGTAGCTGACTGTGTTTGTAGCTGACTGTATTTGAAGCTGATTCTGACTGTGTTTGTAGCTGACTGCGTTTATAGCTGACTGTTTGAAGCTGATTCTGTGTTTGTAGCTGATTCTGACTGTGTTTGTAGCTGACTGTGTTTGAAGCTGTTCTGATTGTGATTGTTGCTGTGATTGTGTCTATGAACTGTGATTGTCAATGTGACTGTGAATATGACTAGAGCGGTATGAACCTGTCCGAAGCCGTCTAAAGTTGCTTAGAGCTATCTGGAGTTTCCAGAACATTTAATGATACGTGTTGTCGATACGTATGTATGTATGTACGTATGTCTGTGCCGCGGACGTAGACGTAGCAAATTGAAAAAGGTGCTGTATGCTGTCTGTACGTGTAATGTATGACTGTACTCGTACTGGAGTCATAAAGGGTGTGAGCGGTCTATAAGAGTGTGGGCCAAACAAAGGAATCGTGCGTCTGTACAAGGGGTCTAGAGGCATACGTTTGGATCAATTGTTGTTCCATTGCATTTTTTATGTCCATAAGATTATTTTGAATCTTCGTTATGTTCATAAGATTATTTTGAACCTTAGTTGTGTTCTTAAGATTATTTCGAATCTTAATTTAATTCATATAGTGCAAAATACTATTTGAAGCGTATGTGCAGTCCATAAGGTTTCTTGGATCTGTACTTCATATTAATTTAATATTTTTTGGTTTATTTTCGATGTGTGAATGTTGTGAAGAGTGATTTGAGTAAATCGTATGTTGAGAGTGTGAGAGAATCATTGTATTTTTACATCATATATTTTTGCTTTATTAATTCATTCATAAATTTCCATCTTTCTCACATTGTGTTTGTTTTATTCATTTAGTCCAAAAACCCACTCGGTGTCTATTCTGCGACAATTTTTACCACATGATACTGTACACAGAAAAACATACAAATACGCGCTAACTGTCGTTGATGTTGCAAGTAGATATAAAGCTGCAGAACCATTATCAACTAAAACATCTTAAGTAACTTCTGCTTTTGAACGAATTTATCAACGAGGACCCTTACGATGGCCACAGCTGCTACAAGTTGATCCTGGCAAAGAATTTCATGGTCCAGTATCATCGCTGATGAAGCAACATAATGTCAAGATACGACGAGGACACACTGCAATTCATCGTGATCAGGCAATTGTGGAACGATTTAATCGAACACTCGCTGAGCAGTTATTTGGATATCAATACGCGAAGGAATTTATTCAGGATAAAAGATCTCGCGAATGGGTCGCAAGATTACCAAGTGTGATAGACGCCTTAAATAATGAGATTACTCGAACAACCAACATGAAACTCATTAATGCAATTACAAAAGCGCATATACCAATACAACGACGTCATTATTCAACGCAGCCAATACTGGGTAATGTGACTGTAAGATATTTATATGAACCCGGTGAACCTGAAGGTGGTAAAAAAGAGCGACTGATCCTATTTGGAGTATTACGACGCACAAGATATCTAGTATAACATGATCTACTGGTAGACCTGCAATCTACAGACTGGATTCAACTGCTCCTCAACGTGGATTTACACGTGAACAACTACAAGTAATTCCTGAAGATACGCAATTACTACCAGGATCACTTAACTAGCACCTCTGCTACGATTACACTCAAGACAGGTCAACATAACATTTTCTCGTGTATGACCGCGACTGTTATCTTTTCTATCTACGGTAAATTGTCTTGGGTTATTATTCGACTACTGCCACAGCATTATACAAGTACAACTTGTGCAATGATTAGTCTGCTGTTATTTCAGCTCGTTGATAAATTTAACATCAAGATCAAAATCATACTTTTTTTGTCACTTTGTTTATAACCAGCTAATTTTTTTCTTATTATATCATTGTCAATATCATCAGTAATCACTGACTCGTCCAAGAAAATTCTCTGCAACCGAGATATGCTTCTGACTCGAGACACTGCGAGATAAACTAAGTTTGACCACTGGATACGATCATCTATAATCCAAACAACTCTATCGGTAATTGTTAATCCTTGAGATGAATGAATCGTCATAGCGTATCCTAGTGTCCACGGATATTTGTTCGTTTTTAGCGCATCTTCAACAACTATCATTTAATACTAAATTTTGTTTATCGGTCTGTCCTGGTATATCAACATCAATATTCTGACGCCGTGTATCAGCTGGTCGATAACATAACGGAACTGGTAATATTGGAAATTTTTCTTCATGTAACTGAAATAATTCCCGTTGTATCACGAACTATTTTTCTGCTTGCAACTATCAGATCATTCGGTTTCCACGTTTGCAGAAAGTCGTTCATAGAGGTTTCTGAAATTATTCCACGCATTACTTCACATTGAATTTTATTCGGTTTTAGTTTGATTAATTTTATTAAACTTTTAATTCTGCATCAATTGTTCTATGATCATCATTTATTTCTTCGTAATAATCAACGAAATTTTTTAACCAAGTATGTGGAGATGGTCCAACAAACGCTAGTAGTTGACCATGATCGCCACACATTATCACAGCAGTATTTCTTGTTAACAACCAATCTAGAAATATTTTTCATGTTTCTAACGGTACAGTGCATATTTCATCCCAGATTATAATCCTTGGAATATATTTTTCTCCCATCCTCGAAAAAGTCCATGCATCACCCTTCCATCGGAAGAAGCTGTGATACATACATGATTTTACTCCTCGTTGTTTCATTTCTCGCGCTAATCTATGTGTAGGTGTTAACACGATCATATCTGATTTCTGAAATAGTTCGATCGCTGGAGTGGTTTTACCAGAACCTCCGGTCCGTTTATGTATATCGTGTTATGTCTTGCTTTTGGATCTTATATCGGTGGTGCAGATGATATATTTGATCGTTGACTCCTATAATAATCATCTTTGATCGTAACATCTGCTGATTCAGAATAATCAAGTATATTTTCTTTCTTTATTCACCGTGAACCCCACGGTACATCATCGTCCGTAAAATCATCCAACAACGATATATATTTGTTATCAATATAAAATGAGTCCGTTGCAACCCTAACTGCGGTATCAGGAAATTTTCTTTATCCTCGATAGTAAATTTATGCTTACGTAGGTCAGCATCGATGATCTTAAATGCGTATACTGAGGCGATTCTCCAGCCATGTAGCTTACAATCGTACCTAATCGTGTTCCATTTGATAAATAAACATCTTCGCGGTTTATAACTATATTTCATGCTGTTGTATCGGCGGTTATTAAATCGTATTCGGCATCATCCGGTATTAATCGTGCATGACGTTGTTTATGATCATATGCTCCACCTTGAATAAATTTTCCTATTATTTTTCTTCCAAGTTCCTTTGCTGTTTTATCGTTATTATCGAGTTTAATCTCGAGGGTTCTAGGAGCTTATTTGATGATATCATCAATAGAGACATTGGGACATTTCTCCTTGAATTCCTCAATAACCTCATCAAGGTCGATACGTTCCTTCGATGGTAACCAAACCTCGCTTTGTTTCTTATATGATATAACTGCCTCACTAACCACCAACGATACCAATATCGCACAATCGAGCATATACCGCAATAAAGCTATTGGAACCCAGCGTTTTTCTGAGAAATGTCTACCAAACCAAACCAAACATAACATATCGTATGAATATCAATGGCGAATTCAAATTATTCAACACAAGCAAATCGGGTAATGGTCCGTTTATTGATACTCGTGCCATTTCATGCGTTGGATGACCTAACCTTGCAAAATACTTATTACATTTTCCGTATCCGAGAAAACTTTCTGGATAACACGCAACCACATCAACGTATATCATATTATCACGATGATATTTAGTATTCCACAGACCGCCGTGGCCATACTCGACACATTTTGATTGTATATCCGAAAGAAATTCATTTCGGGTTGGTTTCCAGGAATATTTTCTCTGGCAACATGAGCAGCAACAGATGGAACAGTAAAACAACTATCAAGTATTTTATCTGCGTTTTCTGAGTATCTCATGGCGATATATTTCACCGTTAACACGTACAAATTGATCGTACTCATCATCGTCGGAGCTTTTAAATAACCATACCGACACAGGATCGGTTTTGCCTATCTGAATAATAAAATCAAATATATCTCCGTGGTAGAATTTAACGGCTCGATTCCGTGGAAATATCATTACCTAGCTGGTCCACACATGAGAATTGTGATCGATAATTTTGATCGGAGCTCCTTTCGATTTATATTTTGATTCATGTAATATTTCTCCCGTTATTGTTGTTACAGATATTGGAAATTTTTTTCCTAATTGACCAACATCCTTAATAGATGCTCCTGTATCCTTAACCGTTTCTCCCCATGAATTTATTTTTTTATTTCTTTTGTCCGTCAAGCCGTTTCCGCGGGTTGCATTTGTAAAATGTTCTATTACTCGTTAAGCAACACAATTTATTTTTGAAAATTTCATCGGCTTTAGCTTATCAACGCTAGGTTTCTCATTTATCGGATAAATATCATAAATAACCGCCGTTACAGGATACGCTCGATCATAATTCGGTTTATCAATACCAATCAATAAACCAAGTTTCGAATTTCTATTCAAGATCAGTTTTTTATTTGCATCATTGGATCGTATTTATCACGAATAATCCAATTATCCGATTCCGTCAATGCTATAAATTTCATTCTGAATAAATAATTTCGATCATCTAGACGTCCAATAATAGCTGCTGCTCTTTCATGATTCATTGTTGCGTCAGTAATTTGTTCACGTACGATCCTAAATGTTGACCATACATGAGATGTTCCATCCTTTTGAAATTCTTTTTTTGCAGCATGAATGTTGTTAATTAATTTTTTTTTACTTTTTACATCAACCAGATCTCGTATTGGCAGATGAGGAAATGTCCTGTCGAGGTTGAATTCACTTGTGAAAGGTTCAATTTCCGCCAATCTTCTGAATTCTCCCGTATTATATTTCAAACAAATATTTAAATTGGAATATTACATATAATGCATCAATGCGAAAGGTTAATGATCGGATCATTAACTCCCTGCAATAGATCCTGCAGAAAGGACTTTTGCTGATATCATTTACAAAGTGTTCGTAATGGAAGTCTAGGACCAAAACCGTGTCTGCCATGAGGTGTTGGAGTTAGAGATAAAACAGATGTGTGCACAATGAGGTGGAAAAAATATCGAGAATTTAAAAGATGCTATGATAAAAAAAATAATGTCAGTGACGGAGCTATAAAATCCGTAGAGGACTATCTAAATAAATTTTCAGACAAATTATGATTTAAACAAATAATATTATAATATAAATGAGCCAAAAAATTGTGAAGCATCCTATTATCAAGGATTACGTAGCAAATCGTGATGGTGTTATCAGACACTTTAGGTTAAAAAAATAGTTGGTATTGTTAATAATACCGGTTATCTAAAATTTACTGTTGGGAAGAAAAGATATTACTGTCATCGATTTGTTTACGAATGTTTCTTAGGGGTGATCAAAGATGGTCTTGTGATCGACCATATTGATGGAAATAAACTTAATAATTTATCTAATCTTCAGTTTATTACACAAAGAGAGAATTATGCACGTAGTAATCATGGGAGATGTAAAACAACCATAAAGAGGGTGATTACATATTTTAATACAGGGACTTGCGAAGAGAGAATTTTTCAATCGATGTATATAGCTGGAAAATATTTTGATATCCACCAATCTTCAGTACATTTTGTTGCAGAATATATACCCAAATCTGCCTTCTCAAAAAAATAGAAACGAAAAATTGTTTTCCAGTATTGTTAAGGAGTTTTATCCTGAATTATATTTTTTGATAATCTGTAACACGGTTACTATTTTATTTTTGTAAAATTTAATTTAAACAAATATATATTGTATAATAAACCACAAAACTATCAACGATACTATTTCTGTTATTGAAAAATTAAAACAGGATGGTATCAATATATCTGAACAAAACATTGAAAAAATTATTTCTGATTTTGAAATTATACAAGAGCGTTAAAACGATGGTGGATACATATGACCATCTGAGTATAAATTTGTAAAACAAATACAAGCAGCAATCTTCCAGTCGTTAGCTGCTATAGAGGATGATCAAGTCAAAGAATTCTTTCCTCCTTCTGTTGCAGTAGAAAAAAATTAGATCGGAGTTATCTCACGAATACGAAGCAAAGAAAACGATTAGTAATCGTATAAGACAATTAAGAAAAATTATTGGTGAAACGATCCAAAGTAACTATTACTGATGAAACGACCGAACACGTGTAATATTTACATTATTCTGAAATATTTTTATTATTCTGAAATATTTTATATTTTTATTATTCTGAAATATTTTTTATCACAAATATTTTTATTATTCTGAAATATTTTTTTTTAAATTCTGAAATTGATGGGTAGTTAGGTAGTCAAAATTATACAAATCGATCAATTTCTTAATTCTGATGGGTAGTTAGGTACTCAGAATTATACAAATCGATCAGTTTGTTAATTCTGATGGGTAATTAGGTACTCAAAATTATACAAATCGATCAGATTTTATGATAAAAAAATATTTCAGAATAACAAAAATATTTCAGATAAATAAAAATATAAAATATTTCAGAATTATAAAAATATAAAATATTTTAAAAAAATAAAATATTTCAGATTTTTTTTGGTAGTATTTTTAGCAAAACTGATTGATTTACAAGATTTTAAGTATCAACCACCCCATCAATTTCTGGTAAAATAAAATATTTCCGATTAGTAAAAATATAAAATATTTCAGAATAATAAAAATATATAAATTTTCAGAATAATAAAAATATAAAATATTTCAGAATAATATAAATATAAAATATTTCAGAATAATATAAATATTTTCGATCAAAGATCATAACGATAAAATTCCTTAGGATAAAAGTCTTAAGACAGAAATCTTACGATTTCACATACAGGTTCACAATTAATTCCTCTCCCCGTAGGTCAATTAATCGTCCGAGGTGATCTGTGAATTTAAAATTTATTCGTGTTAACATATTATTATGACACCGCAGATAAACAGGATTGGTTGGTTCTTGCACGATTAAACTTCCAGGTGGGACTTGTGGAGTAAACGTATATAAAAGATATCCTTGTTGAGCCTGATTTGACTTTCCAAGATCCACTTGATAGCTGCCATCGATCACATCACAAACGAGATTGACCGCGATCGTTGAAGTTATATTGACGATATTTGGTGAAATATGTCTGCCACCTCTATACGGATCGTTATCATGTCTTACAATATTATCGGGCTGTGGTATTATCTTTCTGCATGCCTCGAAAATTTTCGTTAATAAGATCATTGAGTGATTTTACCAATTCGTCGGTTACAAATGTTGCTAGTGTAAATTTTAATAATTCAGCTTCAGTTATTTTATAATGATTCATGTGTAATTTTTTGATACTTATTTCTCTATCTGCAACTTTATAAGTACCGACATATATTGCCCCAACAGTATACTGATTGGTATATTTAAGATCTGAAATAATTTGATTGAGATGCTGTATCGTTGCAATGATCTGATGTTTTAAATTGATATTGGGATACTCCAGGATATA
Source organism: Sinohyriopsis cumingii (assembly GCA_028554795.2). Lineage (NCBI taxonomy): Eukaryota > Metazoa > Mollusca > Bivalvia > Unionida > Unionidae > Sinohyriopsis > Sinohyriopsis cumingii. The sequence continues at coordinate 67,078,713 of CM068828.1, forward strand.
ATTTTTAAACAACTGTACCAATGTCGTTAATGTAATTGTATACTCAGTTTTAATTCTATTAGCTATTTCTCTGAATTTCTTTCATTATTTTTTATATTAGTTTCAGTCAAGGAAAACGGTAGGAAATATTTTTTATCAGGACCAAAATAAACAAAATAATTTATCCCACCCCATGGATACGACTTCCGATATTCTGGAGTTGTTATAAACTTTGCTTCATCGGTGAGAAATTCATTTAACTTCGGTTCTGGTGGTCCATGATATTCCGATGGGATTTCAGGCCGTCCTAGTACGGTACTGATCGAAGATTGAAAGATATCAACAGCGTGATCAGGTGAATGGAAGATTGATAGATATCAACAGCGTAATCAGGTGAGTGTATTTCAACCGTAGCGGATAATGATGGTTCACGAACGTTAATCGATATTTTCGATTCTTTTCCTGTTATTGACTTTGTTCTGCGTTGAAATTAATCATTGCTCTCTTCAACCTCATAACTAGAAGTTGGTATTCCAACAACCTGCCAATCGGGAGTTTCCTGGGTGCCATCGGCACTAGGTTTGTTCTTATTAGCAAATACAAGCGAATTATTTGCTGGTGTACCATTAAATGATTTTGATCTGATATTTGCCCAACTATGATATACTCGTAATTGTGCTAGTGCAATTTCTTTTACTGGAACTGCAGTTGGAAATTAACACTAAATTCAGGATTAATCGAGCTTACCGAGATCATCGTTGTTTTTGGTGGAGTTATGTTTGTCACGATCTGCTAGAGTAGCTCTACTGATGTCATTATTAATACTCGTACCTTTAATACCAGTGTCATTGTGATATATTTTAATCATCTCTGAAAACTCAAAATCAGAAATTATTCCATCAGCAAGGCTCGCTGATAACAACGAAGATAACTTCGAATATGCTGTTGTCGCCGTATGTAATTTTATTATGTAATCGGATAATTTTTCATTCATGCAGGTGCATATTTATTTTGCTATGATATTAAAAACACCTGCAATAGTTGTTGCTGCTGAAATACAGATTGTCACGGCTACTGGTGCCATCATTGTCATCGTTGACAATATAACACCTGTTCCAACAACAACAGCGGAAACTGAATAAACAATCACGTCGACGATAACCAGTCGTCGCCGATATTTTTTTATCTTCATCATATATTGTTCAACGATATCTTTCAACGCTGTTTGCCATTCACGTTCTTAATTATACCTAAATGTTTGAACGTCGATTCAGGTACTCATTATATTTTATTCAGTAACCAATTGAGGTGTTTCAGCTACAAATTCCAGACATCATCAGTAAGATGTTGCGGTTAATTTCTTATCAGCTGCTTCCAGAATAAATGTTTCTTCGGTTCCTTTATTTAATATGATAGAACTCCAGAAAATTTATCAATTGAATGACGCCATGGATATGTTGTAAATATCTCGAATTTTGCAGCACTGAACACAGACAGACTGTACACGCCAGTGACTGTTGCGGTATATTTGATAGTATTTGCTGCGACCACGTTGGGAATCCAGATGATACGGTATATACGATGCTGGTAATATGCCCTGGAGTTACTCCAAGTGGAATTTGAATCAACTAATTTTGTTATCTATCGCAGGAATCCCCGCTACGATGTTTTCTTGTGTTTTCTTAATCGTATCAATGTTAGTTTTGATATAAGAGAGTTTCATATCAGCGGTGGGCGGAGTACCAAAACATTCCTTTGCGGTTTCATTGATTTTTTGAACGTTTCTACGAAATCTTGCAAACGCGTTTATGTGAACATCGTACTCGGCCCGCAACGTGGATAATTTACCATCTATGGTGTTATAGTTGGTGTCGACGTATTTTGTCGTTGCGGCATCTTCGTCAGATGTTGTATCATTCAACACTACTATCTTATTCCCGTTCATGTTGAGTTCTCCCGATATTGTGTCGCCAGTGTTTCTTAAACGATTAGCAACGCTTCTTGCAATTTCATTTCTGATGGTTGCAAACGATATACTTGAGTCTGATTATGCCGCTGTCAGTAAACACAGGGATGTTATCTGTAACCGCACCGAGTACTCGTCGAACTATATCATTCCACCTGATCTTGCTAGCTTTTAGCTTACCATATCGAGCCTGAAAAATAATTCATCTGGGTCAACTCCATCAAGATTCATAATATCAGCGAGTTCATCTTTAATCGCGTACTTTGACAGATCAATGTCATCGGATTTTCTCTTAACCGTAGAAGTCTTCTTCAATAAATATCAAACATTATATAAGATCCTTGATCTGTTTAATACACCTTGCGTGCAACGAAGCAGTTACTCGTATAATCGTGCACAAATTTATCTGGCGGTTTGGATGATTTGATATGACGGTAAGTACATTAATTGCTTCACGGCCGCATATTGGCGGATCTGTCGTTGTTTGTGTGGGTAGCATTGAATACCAAACTAGCGCGTGAAGTGGCGTGACATACTTGATAAACTCACGCGGTGGAGCTAACCCGTACGAGTCCAAATGAACAATTGCACGTGGATCAATTGCGTATGATACCCAATGAGTACCAAATCCTGAATTCGAGTCGAGATTAATAATACCCGTTTCGAGTTCGTTCGGATGTTTTGGTATTTGATCTCACATAAAAATACCTCTGAAGTTTTTTATTTTTATCGTTTAGCAACATCAAGTAAATCAAAATTTGATGCTGGAGCGTCTCACGATGTGATCCTGGATACCTCAGACCTCTTCCCCAACGAGATTCCGGTAATCTTAGACCCTTTCCCTTTTTTGCATCCTTTTCCTGTTGCTTTGCTCAGTGCCATTCCAGCAGCGGTTCCAACAGGACCTAACGCAGCTGCTTTTGCTACGGCTGGAACAGCAACAGCTATTAACGCCGGTATTGCTGCAAGAAGTGGAATTATACCACCTGTTTTAATCATATCTTTGATGGCACTTGGAGAAAGATGAAGTTGAACTCCAGTTTTTGATTCTAGGGCTTTATTGAAGTGTTTTATTTGATTCTTGGTAAACGATAATTTATTTGGACCACCACTAGAAATCTGATCTTGTTTTAATGTTATCTTTGTTCCACATGAGCTCGCGTTTTTTATTGTAAATTTTTCACATGACCGGGAGTCAGAGTGACATTAACGTGACTGTACGACATTTTTTGATAAATACTTACCATGCTCCAAATAATGATTAAAGATTTTCCACATGTGCATCAACGACTCTCATTCGACCGCTACCACCTTCAAGTAACATGGATTTATCGCTGAGTATGACCGCGATTACTCTATAATCAACACCACCACCTGTATTTACTGTTGCTTTGAGATGTATATCAACGACAGATTGTTTTGAAAGGTAAAGATGTTCCAGCGAAAAGTAATAAATCGGATATAGTGTTGTAAAATATGACTGTGATATTTGCAGCCCGGTATCCACATTTTGATCACGTCCCATGAATGACATCAAACGATGATATACACGTCCTATATGATTTTGTTCATAATTTAGTTTTATAATTTTAGTTGGTTCTTGTTGTCCGTTTATTCGCAAGGAAATATTTGTGATGCCTAGTTTGTCAAATATCAGATGAGTACGTTCTTGATTATTTAAACGATCATAATTCTGAAACGTAATAAAAATATGCCGCGGTGCAGAAACACCTTGTTGTGATGCTATATGCCTTGTAAACTGACCGTTGGTATTACTTTGTATAATATCCGTGCTTGTTGTCAACCATGACAACAGGGATTTACCACCTGTGTCCATGAAAGATAATAATCGCTGTTCTTCTGCGATCGTTGGAGTCGTCATCGGCATCCACAAGGAAAATTTTGTTAATACTACTTTACCAGCATCATCAGCAGGTCTCCAGATTGCATCGTTATCATCACCTTTTCTTACAAAAACAACCGTGTGTCTAGCTCCAGACATAACTTTAATAACATTCCTACAAAATCCAAAAATATGGGATAGTGGAATTGTACATGAAAAACTTCTGTTGGCTCCGAGCAACACTTATTTACACGCTGCAAGTCCCAAGGGAAAAATTCGGATTAGCACCATAAACCACTGGCGCCACATCAGCGTCAGCGTTTCCAGCATAATTTCTTGGACGTCTTATATTATACGGATTCTCATTGGGGTGACCAGTATTATCCTTTACAAACATCATCGTGGAACCTGCTGATCTTGTATAATCATCAGAATATCTTGCTAATCCTATTATTGTTGTAGCAACGTCGACATCTTTCTGAATCAATTCGATATTTTTTCCATCAATCATATATGTGGCGCTATCAAATAATGCTATGATCCCGTTGTTGACAAAACCAACTTGTACTACATCTGCCTAATTAGCATCGTTTATTCTTAAAATTTTATCCTCTATCTCAGTAAAAGCCTCAGCGGGTAGAAAGTATCTACTTGTATCATGAACTTGTAGTTCAATTCTTCCACGTTGATCTGGTAATCGTTCGTCGTAAGAATAAAACTGATAAGCACATACAGACTCATCTTTAAGGACCGGTGCTTCCATGTCAAATGCTGTGTCGGACATGCGCTTGAACATCTTATTATAATTATTTTCGTCTAACACGAGAATCACGTGTTCAGGAAATTCCACCTCCTGATATTAAACTTGAAATATTATTTCCCGATTCATCGAGTCCTTGATCTGTTAGTGCTGTTAGTATTTTATTTGCAGCTTGATTTATTATTTTACTAACATCTGCAGGCATAATTTCAGTACTTGGTAATTTTACTGGTTGTGATTTTCGTCTTATTAATCGTGCTAGTCTATCTTAGATCACCGAGAATGCCTTACCAGCATCATTGATAACACTGGTCAACAGTGAAATCATTACTGACTTGAAAAGGCCCTAATCTGTAGTATTTTGGTGTGCCGAACACGAATATAACCGTGAAAAATTTGTATTGGCTCTCGTTTTGAAGATATTCATATACCTCATTTTCTATGTTTCACTGTGTAAATTTCTCCAGTAGGACTGCAGCAACATCCGGAATAATGATGTAACATTGCATAATACCATCATGCTCACATCATCCACAGTTGATTGCATCATTTTCTGATGCAATGCAATACTAATGCCATGCGGCTGCTGAAGTAAGTTGACGTCAGCAGTGTACTATACATGTGTAGGCCTATTATACTAATGCCAGGCGGCTGCTGAAGCTGACGTAAGCAGTGTACTATATAAAGCCCAATCAGATAGGTTCAGCATTTAAAATATTTTAGACGTTGTGCGAGACAGTTCAAGCTACTGTTACATAAAACTTATTATTTTATCCATTTACGTACAATAAAGAACAGTAATGCCTCGAAAGTGTGTTAATACCGCGGACAATTTTTGCTATATTTGTGGGGAAGTGACATTTCCCAACCAGAAGAAAAGTATCAATTCTCAAGTGAAGAAGGCATATCATCTTTACTTCGGATGCAAGGTTGGTGACCAAGACAAGCCTTGGGCTCCGCATATATGCTGTGCTACATGTACAACACAGCTTTCACAGTGGTTGAATTGCAAAAGGTCATCAATGCCGTTTGCAGTCCCAATGGTGTGGAGAGAGCCAAGCAACCACCTAAATGACTGTTACTTCTGCTTGGTTCCTCCTCTTTCCGGCGGAATAACGAAGCGAAAGAAGTCGAGAATAGTCTACCCAAACATTCCGTCTGCATTGAGACCAGTTCCACATGGTGAGGGACTTCCTATTCCAGAACCTCCAGCAGAATATTCTCTTGATTCATCTGACGAAGACAAAGGTGAGTCGACCTGTTCTTCTCCTGGTCCATCAGCATGCAGTGATCCAGATTTTCACTGTGGTGCATCATCAACCCCACACAGAATAACACAGGAAGAACTAAATGACCTTATTCGTGATTTGGACTTATCAAAGAACAAGGCAGAATTGCTAGGATCAAGACTCCAACAATGGAATCTTCTAGAAGAAGATGTCACAATTACTGCATATCGAAAGCGCCACCAGCAATTGGAGCCTTTCTTCAGAAAGGAAAGTAATCTGATATTCTGTTCCGATATTGAGGGCCTCATGAATGCTTTAAAAATCACTCATGACCCACAAGAATGGAGACTATTTGTGGACTCTTCGAAACTGAGTCTCAAGGCTGTGCTTTTGCACAATGGAAACATTCTTTCATCTATTCCAGTAGCGTATGCTGTCCACATGAAAGAGACATACGATAACTTAAGGCAGCTACTGAATTCCATTGAGTATAACAAGTACAGCTGGCACCTCTGTGGTGATTTGAAGGTAGTTGCCCTTTTAATGGGACTGCAGCAAGGATATACAAAATACATGTGTTTCTTATGCGAGTGGGATAGCCGAGCAAGGGAAATGCACTACATGAGGAAGGAATGGACTCACAGGCAGAATGTAGCCATTGGAGAGAAGAATATCCAACACCCAGCTCTGGTTGAGGCTCAGAAAATCTTGCTACCACCCCTTCACATCAAACTAGGTTTGATGAAGAACTTCGTGAAAGCCATTGACCGGACTTTGCCAGCATTCCGATACCTGCATGAAAAATTCCCTCGACTCAGCGAAGCAAAGATTAAAGAGGGAGTTTTTGTGGGTCCTCAGATTCGAGAGCTTTTCAAAGATGACCGGTTCAACAACTTGCTGGAAGGTGACGCGAAACAAGCATGGAATGCTTTTCGCCTAGTTTCTACAAACTTCCTCGGAAATGTTAGAGCAGAAAACTATAAGGAACTAGTAGAAGACATGTTGATGAAGTATAAGAAACTTGGCTGCAATATGTCTCTAAAGATTCACTTCCTTCATTCCCATTTGGATTTCTTTCCTAGCAACTGTGGTATTGTTAGTGATGAACACGGCGAACGTTTTCATCAAGATATCGCAACAATGGAACAAAGATACCAGGGAAAATGGTCCACTACAATGCTGGCTGACTACTGCTGGACACTCCTCAGAGATGCTCCCGAACAGCTGTACAAGAGACAGGCGAAGAAATCTAAGATGTAGTCAATGACTTGATTTTTTATAGGTAGGCTATTACAGTTGACCTTTTACTATTGGAATGCATTTCGTTATGTAAACATTAATTTCTTGCAGATTACAAAAAAACTAGAGCCAATTTTGCAATTTGACTGTCATATTCGTGTTCAGCACATAAAAATTGATAAGAATTGACTAATTTTATTTCAGTAACATGACTTTTGTAAAAATTTGTTGTCCAGTGTAATTGCACCAGGAGCTTTTTCACGAACAACATCGATAGCTTTCATCGATAATTGTTTTGCAACAGATGCTACTTTTGGGGCTATCCTTATAAATAATCCCTGAACAACATCACCAAGCCAATCTCCCTAAATTGCTCAGTAGATTGGTAATCGTGAGTTTACTACTCTGACCGGTACAGATCTACCATGATTATTGTGCACAATCATCTTATTTTATTTATCATTTATCTCATCATTGTGACTAATCAACAATTCATCGATAAGTTCTCGGTAAACGCAGATATCCATAATACCACCTTGAAATAATCGCCAACAAATATCGGCTGCTTCATTAATTATTTCTGGTGAGTTATTTCCGGCATGTTTTCTTCCTATAAGAACTTCTAACCGTGACACGTCATTGAGGATATTTTGAGGGCAAACAAGATTATTTCCTTTTGATGTAGTCCGGAAACCACTTCCCACAGCGCCGGGAGGATCATCATCACCCGTTCCTGCCAACGGCTGTTTCATTTCTCTCTTTAACTTTTTTATCGAAGCAGATTATCGGTCTATTGATCGCTTCAGAGGTGAAGGTTCTTGCGGTGGAGGAGGTTGATAAGAAGTCTCTTGCTCAGGTGGCAAATAAGGAGGTGATGGTTGTTGATGTCGTAATCTGTATTCATCACCAAGTCTTTTTATTATCCTCGCAAAACTATCAAATCTTGGATCATCCCCTCTAACCTGTCTTTTGTCGTAATATACACGATATATCCACTTCATGAAATTTTTATCACTCGTGGTTGCATATTTGGATTTTAAAACTATATTTTTTTTAATTATACCTGCTAATGTTGCAGCGGGTAAATCCTTTTCTTCAAGATTTATGATATAATTGATTAACCCTTCGTTAAATCTTGCAATCAATTCAATATTTTCTTTTATTGGTTTAGTTTTAGGTGCAAGTTTCTTTTTCACAGCGGCAACCTCAGTACGAATTTTACCAATACCCTCTAGTATTTCTACATCGACAGGTGGAGATTGAGCTGCAGCTATGTCAGTTGGAAGATCTTGTAAAATCTTCTTTGTTTGTTTAGTTCTTCTTGTAATTTTTTCAGTTTGTTCTGCAGTTTGTTTTGATACCGGAAGAAGATCGTCTTTGATGACACTTGTAGCTTTCTCAGTAGCTGCAGTCACGGGTTTAAATAACTTTTTAGTGTCTCCTTCGTACTCAACTTGTGCTTCCTGCTGAGCTTATAGGTTTCCTCTGAATGAATCTCTAACAGGGAGAAATCTTTTGATTGCTTCTAATCGTTCTCTAGCTATCCTCGCTGTATGAGATTGATAATGTACCATTATTTTGATATAACATGATGATTTAATTACAGAAGCAGGGAGGATACGACCTCAAGTTGGTTCGTTTTATTTAATGTACTCGCTATTGACAAGTTTACGGTGGGAGAAATAGCGTGGATAACCCCCAAGAGGGACTCTTAGAGAGAAACTCTCGGAGAGAGTCCTCAATGTAGTTAGTTATTTTGATTTTTAAGGTTAATTAATCCCTTTTTTTAGGAAGGTGTATTTCGGCATTTGGACGCTTCTACAAAATGGTCTGTTCGCCCTCTCTGCTGCTAATGACCCTATTATATATCCCTCCAAAATAAATATAGTTTGCAAAGCACGCAAATTAACGGAACAAGATAGTATTCATCAAGCAATCACCCTTGGCTTTAACACATATGTAAGCTGGTGCTTCCTTTTCTTTAAAAAGAAAGCATTATAATAGAGTGGGATCTAAAGGCAGCTATAGACCATTCTTAATGAGATCCTCATGAATATTAATGTATCGCGAAAACGAGGCTACGGTAGGCAGACTGAGAAAAAATATGACGTCTTACAGTACATCGAGTAACGATCTGAGCTGTTTGCCAGATATTTCTTTTACATTCGTTGAGAATTTCATCACGGGTGTCTCCAGCAGTTCAGGGAATGAACAGATGACAAAAGGATTCAAGTATTACAGTGAGGGATGTGTCCATTCTCTTAAAGGTAAGTTGATTTACGTCCTATCTTGAGTGTACTTTTTCTCTACTGCACACAAAACACAAGTTAACGATATAGAAATGAAACTATTTAAAGCATATTTTTTTCTGAGTAGGTCTGATTTAGATGTACAGCTGTCAGTCAGTACTGTGGTCAAAACACGCGGTCAAAATAAAACATTTACAAAACGTGCATAGTGACACAAACTGCCCTTTTAACCAACCACGCCCCCTTCCTCACCAATAGAGGCTTTGTGGTGCGCTTTAAATAGTTTTGGGTACATACCTTGCATTTTAATATGTATCGAAAGTACACAACCTGACATTTTTATATTTACCCACAAAACAGCAGGATTATTTGTTCAAAGCTGTTTTATATCCATTCATGTATATATATATATATATATATATATATATATATATATATATATATATATATATATATATATATATATATATATATATATTCAAAGAGCACCCTGCCCCATATACACAAATTGGTCCCTTATTTATGTGAACTTCTTCATTGTTCATTGATTATAATTATTATAAGTTTTGTGGTGTTGGTAGATGGATGAATTTTAACACCCAGTATGTAACTGCACACATTAGATCAAGTAAACATAATAGGGAATAATCGTGTCTAAACAATATAACATTTTGTCATTTTATGTATGGGATATTATGTTAATCTGTTTATTAAACTGAGTTTCTCTTTTATTTTCATTTTATAGAGATGGAAATGAATGCCTTGTCAAGGGACGGTGTTTTAGATCACAAAAGAAGAACGAGTCACCACATGTTGTTGAGGTAAACCTGTCATTTTCATTCATATTTATATTATAAATTATTAAAATTATATTCAACATGCACAGATATTTTTAATATTTCAACACTTAAAATATTATCGAAATTCAGATCTTGCATATATGCTGTCTACGATACAGTTTGGCCATATCATATTTCTTCAAATAAACTTTCCAGGGCTGTCTATTTTCCTAAATTAGGATTGCTTTTGGAATACAAAATGAGTATGCTGTAAAGAAAAGAAGAAAAGAAAATTATCCGATTTGTATCCTTTTTAAAAGAAATTTCAACAACAAAAATTTGTAAAACCTGCTTAAGAAATCAAGGAAAATAATTTGTATTGCATAAATGACACCCCAGTGTGTAGGCACATTTTATTTGAATAAGAAACAAAACCACCTTTTAAATTATTGCGATTTATGATTTTGGTTTGTTTTTATATAAAAAAAAATAACTTTTTTCTTCTAGAGAATGAATGACAATGTCAATCTGTACCCAAGTGGCATAATTGTGAGCCCATTTTGTCACTGGCTTGCTGCGACTCCTGATCGTAAAGTCTACAACCCCAACATGACCCCCACTTATGGTTTGTTGGAGATTAAATGTCCAGTTGCAGAAACTTTACTATCTCTGAAGTACCTTGCGGTCTCTAATGATGCCTTGAAAGTGAAGACAAACCACAACTACTACTACCAAGTTCAAATGCAGTTGGCAGTTACAGGACTGGAATGGTGTGATTTTTGTGTGTGGTTGGAAAATGACTTTCATGTTGAGACTATTCTGTTTGACAGGGAATTTTGGCAAGCTGTCAAGGACAAGCTTGGTCTCTTCTGTTATAGATTCTACCTTAATTAGTACGTTCTCCTGTTTGTATATATGCATATGAATGTTTTGTAAGATATATTAAAATGAATTTTTTATGCCTTTACATTATTAAATCATTCTGACAACTCCAAGCAAAATGGCTGCAAGTCATTTGCCAATGTGGACTTTGTTGCATTGCTTTTAAAATCTACTTACATAAATTGTCAATTTTAAATTCAGCGTAGCTGGTTTTGCTTACTATATATGTATATAGGCCGGAACAGTCACCCATAGATGCATTATAGAATTGTGTATCATTTTCACATGAACCCTTTGAATAATTGTGTGTGTGTGTGTGTGTGTGTGTATATATATATATATATATATATATATATATATATATATATATATCGACATACACACATCTTACCAAAGGTGTTTGCATGAAATTCAAGATGTCATTGAAATATTACACGATGTTACTAAAGGTGTTTTAAAAAAACTTGTATATTACTGAAATGTTAATAAAATGAACAAGATTCACACATCTAAAAGGTATTTGCATGACAAGATGCCAATGAAATGTGGCATGATTTTAAGGTCTAAAAATAAACTACTGAAATGTCAATAAAATGAACCTTATGTGGTACTTTCATAATGTCTCAGTATCTTTGTTTTCATTCACAAGTTCTAAATGATACTTCCATGTCACAAAATGCTATTTCTTTTGTTTAATTAGTGGTCATTTGAACAAAGTCAGTACATTTCCTACTGTCCACGACTGATTTATTGACCCAGAAATTGTCAAAGGCACCACAGACTGTAATAACTTTGTATTCTTTCACCCTCTTAATGTATCTTTACACATGTATCCTCAGGCTTGCAATTTTTTGATTGGTTTCCACCTGGGAAGCTGTGAACTACCCATAACTACACCGAAAGTGTGGTGTTGCAATGGAAACACCAGTACCTTCTAAAACTTTATGTAAAACAAAACCTTTATCTGCCATGATTTGGTCCCCTGGTTCTAACAAATCTATAAGCCCTGACAGCTTTGTGATCTCCACATCACTCATGCATCCAGAGTACAAGGAAGACACACGTGATTGCACCGTGTGGGGCTATCCCTACCAAACCTTTTCAGGTGTTGTGAGTTTTGTAGTTTGAATAAGTCTTTGATGCAAGCACTAGAGATGAGGGTCTTTCTGTAAATATTTCTGTGCAGTCAATAATAATTCTAGTTCCTGGGTAGGACAGTTGAAAATCGAGAGGCATATTTGTTTGAACCTGCTCACGACTTGGTAAGAAATACAAATAATTTGTCCACATGATTATTTTCCGACTTACAGAATACCCGTGAATATTAAATCGAACAGACATATCTTCAATCGGAAATCCACATCTCAATCTACACAAAAACATGAAAAGTTCATCCACTGGGTCCATTGCCTTTTGCCGTCCCCTGATGTTGATGTCATTCCCTGTGCTGTAATATAAGCTCTTCATTCTAATTGCAGTAGGTTTGGTGCTATTGAAGAAGGTTATAAAAACCTCATATGTGGGAAAACCAGTGTAAAATTCTATCATTTCATCATCATCTGTAAATCTGTTCAATCCAAATTTCTCCATGTTTATTTTTGTTTATTCAAATCTTGCAGTTGCCTTTCCTTCTCTTCCAATTCTGTTACTGCTTTCCTCAGTCTCTTCTCCAGCTCTGTAATTTTACTTTTGCATGTTATATGCAACTCACAGGATCTGAAGAAGATAAAATAATAATGTAGCTTTTCATCAACATTTGTTAACTATAATGGAGACAAAAAAATATAACTAGTAAAGTTACCAGCTTCACTATAATTTAAAATTATACAAGAGTTTTAACAGAGGCTGCTTTCCACTGATTGTCTGCTCTCTCTCTCTCTCTCTCTCTCTCTCTCTCTCTCTCTCTTACACATAAACACACTGTGTCATGCACACACACACCATGCACACACCATGAAATAAATGTGTAAAACAAAAGTTACAAAGCTATGGTTTGATTAAATATCAGTGCCATCTGGAGAACAGCAAGCAAAATAAGCCCCACATAAATCAGGTCTTTTCAGAGTAAATAAGAGAAATTATGCAGTGATGTTTTATCAACAGCTTCATTAATTCTTATCCACTCTCTCTCTCTCTCTCTCTCTCTCTCTCGTAATTTCATTCAACTTGTACTCTCATCATTTTCATTGTACTGGTGCTATCTCTCTTCTCTATCGTGGTCATTTACATTCTACTTCTTTTTTAACGAGGTAATAACTTTACTTTTTCTGTACTTACTACTCCTACGCAAAATTCATAATTTCTTATAAAAATGCGCTGCTTGGAGGTACGCCCAGTTTTCGATGACCCCGTTATGTGGAATGGGACTAGGGGTAACATTTTTAGAAACCTGTCATTATAAAACACACATACATACAATCATTTACTTCATCGAAAGAATCTATTTTGCGTTTGGAATTCTTATTCTTACATCATTCAGTTGCAAGAAAATATAAACACACCAACAATTATCCAGTTTTTACCTTAAAATTCAGCCCCTCATCACGACGTATTGCAACAATCCATTTTCTACGAAGCTCCATCTTCTTCACTGATGGGATATGGTGGAAGCTTAAATCTATGTGAATTCTAGCATTCCCATTGCACAACGGAACACAACAATAATTGTCACGATTTTTTATGTTGCCGGTATCAACTGTGGCAGCCATGGTTGCGAGGTAAAATGAAGCTGGTGCCTATATTAGCCTCGTTTTGGATTCGCTGACCCAGGGTCACATGAATATATGAATACATTCTAAGAATGGTCTATAATGTTCAAATGATTTGGAGCTGGCCAAATGGAAACTGTATCAATCATTTTTGTTGTGTGTTATCATACCACTACTACGTGAAATATTCATGAAACTTTATCAGGAGTAAGAATTCATCACCATTACTTTTCTCTATCTTCATCTGATATGAAACATAGTCAGAAAGACGGCCCTTTAGTAATTATTTGGTTGATAACTATAAAAGGGACATCAGAGCTATCCCAGAATAGCACAAGGCCAACCAGTGTCTGCATATGCATTTTAGTCTTTAAAAAAAATCATTTAGGATTTGCACACTTATTACAACTTCAAAATTGATTTCTTAAAGAAAACTGTCCTAAATCTTCTAAAACTGCAGAAACGTTTAATCGTCTAAACTAACAAAGGTTATAAACTATTTTAAATATGGGGGGGGATATTCTGACCATTGAAACTGAATTATTGCAGGCAATGGTGATGATGTCCATGCATTTAACTTGCACGGTCTTGAGGAATTATATATTCGCGTACAATATACAATGTGCCCCCTACACCGCTATACATTTGCTCCAGTGAACCACGTAATAATAGATAATGTAGTTTGTTCTTGTTGTTCTAGGGTTTAACGCCATTTTTCAGCACAAGATAGGCTATACATGGCGGCCAGTAGAACTGGTGGAGGAAGAACCCTGGCAAACCCAGGGAAGAACCACCGACCCACGAGAAGCTACTGGCGGGCTTTGCCACGTACCCATGTTAGTCGGGCCTTGGACTAGAACCCACACAGAGATAATGTAGTAACGGACAGGTCATTATTTTGGAGTTATGATGCCCAAATTAATAAACATGGCATGTCATACACGAACAATGAAATAGTTTGATACACTTTTATGCATAGATCATGTGAATGTAGTTTGGTTTTAAAAGAAGTTATATCAAACATGGACGTAGTTTTAAAATCATTGTGAAAACTATTACCTAGAGAAATTATGTTAAATTCCTAAAATGCAGAGTTGTTTTTTTTGTGTGGTAATTAGAGCCTTATCCCCAGCGTAAGACACGCCTCTAATATTCAAGGACCAATTACTGAAGAGAAAATAGCAAGTATGCAGAAGCAAACAAAGTTATTATGAGTTCGCCTTACCAGGCGTGTGGCTTTACTCTTATCGTGATACGTTCATGTTCTTCGGCTGAAGATGCTGAGGTCTAACAGGTCGACAGAAGGAACAGACATAAGATAAACATTTCCTTGTAATCACGATGCTTTCATAAACAGCTTTCACTGTATTCCAGTCATTTCATTATTCTAAATCCGTTTATTTAACAATGTATTTTTATTTATCTGACCTTTGATTTTCTCATGTCACTACAACCACTAGCATTATAACAATCCTCCTGCGGGTCCGGGGTTGTAGAATTGGCCCTACGTGCCTCGCTACGTGTCGTAAAAGGCGACTAAGCAGAGGCAACCTGTTTGCCGTGGGTTGCGTCCCGTGTCGGGGGAGGAAAGGATCCTGGTAGTTGAGCAGTGGCTTTCCCTGCAATACACTACTTTGGCCTCTACTTCTCTTAGACGGGTGGTCGGGATGGGCCCGGTTCCGACAAATCGGCTGGTCACGCCGAGCCCTAGGATGTCTTTATTAACTTTCTCACCTTCTTTCTCTCTCTCCTTGTATCTCTCTTGATACCACCGTTGCCCCTATATTCTTTTCCTTTATCTTTCCCTTTTCCAAGTCTTAGAAGTCTTCCTAGAAGGCGGTGGCTTAACGGATCAATCGGGGGGTAATTTTACCGACCTTAGAAATTGGCAACTTCAGGGTCAATCAAAGGTAATTTTATCAACTGAGTATGGCATCTGTGTATCCCTGACACTTGAAAAGTGTCCCCTTGTTGGGCTCCTTGGTGGGTGGGGAGCACGGGTGCTGAATTTTTATTCAAGCCAAAATGGAAAATCAAAAAAATCAAAATAAGCGTACCAAAACGGGAACTGACTCAGATGATGAACCATGTAGTGTGGAATCGTTTCCTCGCTTCATGGTCATCAAATCAAAAGATGAAACGAAACCCCTAGCCGCACTATCGCCATTTATAATCGAAAAGACTATACTTGGATTAGTCGGCAAACCAAAAAGCGTTAAAAAGATTAAATCAGGTGGTCTGCTTGTGGAGTGCGAACGTAAAGCACACACTGAGAACATTCAAAAAATTAAGGTATTTCATGACATCCCAGTGACTTGTTTCTCACACACATCTCTAAATACATCAAAAGGCGTCATTCGTTGCCGTGACTTGGCTGGAGTCAGCGACAAAGACATCGTAGAGGGGATGAAAAGTGAAGGTGTCACTGCAGTTCGTAGGATTCGTATCAAACGAAACAACGATCTGCAAGACACCAACACCATTATACTCACCTTCAACAGACCAACGGTACCTAAAGTTGTCAAAGTTGGGTTCTTACAAGTTAGGGTTGAGGTATACATACCAAATCCCCTCCGATGTTACAAATGTCAAAAATACGGTCATCATGAAGACCGCTGTTCCAGAAACCAAGTATGTGGACGATGTGGAGACCCTTCTCATCGGGAATCTGAGTGCAAAGCCACTCCGCATTGCGTCAACTGCGGCAAGGAACACCATGCAAATTCAAAAGATTGCGATATATGGAAACAGGAGAAGGAAATCCAAAGGATCAAATACACATCCAACATCCCGTATCCAGAGGCCAGGAAGCTTGTACAAAATAGAACATCACTCCCCGGCCCATCCTTCTCAACCATAGTAAAGAGCAATCAAAAAGCAACGAAAGACGCCCAAACCCAAACAGACCCACCTGAATCCTCTTCCGTCTCGAACATATCGCATTACAAACCCCAAAAAAACTCAACATCGACGCAAACAACGTTCAACAATCCTCCACCATCAAAATCACCAAACAGTAAGAAAAAGTCGACAGGAAATAGGCAGCAAAAAGGGTCTGATGACCCAATAAAACTGCACAATAGGTTTGGAGACTTTGAGGATATGGATGCAGAAGAATCTGCTCCATGTCCTCAAGGTGGCTCCAGAAATAACAACAAAAATTTCACCCCCGTACTTCCTCCAGATAAATAACCAAAGACATTGCCTCCGCGAAAGGTCTAACCTAGCTCCAGAATCTTCAATATAAACTTGTAATGAAGAACACCATCATACAATGGAACTGTAGAGGACTTAAAGCCAACTACAATGATATTATTTTGCTCTTAAACGAACGTGATCCTGCAGTACTATGTCTTCAGGAAACATTTTTGAAAGATATAGATAACATCACACTTAAAAACTACTCCCTGTTTAACAGCTACTCTCATAATGTTGACAGAGCCTCAGGAGGAGTCTCTGTTATTGTGAACAACAGAGCCCCTCATAGCGTCATCCCTCTAAACACAAATTTACAAGCCACTGCTGTGAGCGTCACTCTGCATCGGGTGATTACCTTTTGTTCTATCTACATACCACCAAACACCAATTTAGTAACAAATGAATTAGACGACCTTGTTCAACAACTCCCCGCACCCTTTATTCTACTCGGTGATTTTAATGCCCATAACATTTTATGGGGTTCAAATCACATAAGTGACAGAGGTCACAAAATAGAAGACTTCATTTCCAGACACGATTTGTGTCTATATAATACCAAATCACCGACATATTTACACCCAGGAACTGGTACATACACGTGTATTGATTTGACAATTTGTACCCCATCGTTGCTTTTGGACTATGAATGGAAGGTCGCTGATGACCTTCACAGCAGTGATCACTTTCCAATCTCTCTTAACAATACCAACGCTACAATTGACGAAGCAGTTCCACATTGGAATTTAAAGAAGGCCGACTGGGCCGAATTTGAAACACTTTGTACAACTAGACTTAATAGGGATACTGTCTTAAACGATAATAACCCTTTTCAATATTTTACTTCTGTTTTAATCGACAATGCAGAAGAATCCATTCCCAAGTCATCACCAAACGGTAAAATACTCTCAAAACCATGGTTCACAAAAGAATGTAAAGAGGCCATTAGACAACGCCGAGAAGCACTGAAAAATTTTAATAATCGTCCAACACCCGAAAATTTAACTAAGTACCGTATTGTTCGGGCCAATGCTCGCCGCACGATTAAACAAAGTAAAAGAACATCATGGAAAAAATATGTTTCAACTCTAAACTCTCGTTCCTCTATAAAGAAAGTTTGGGACACGATCCGCAAAATCAATGGAAATAGGAAATACAATTCCTTTCGACATCTCAAAGTAAACAACAAGAATATCAATTCCAAACATGACATTGTTAACATACTTGCTGATAGCTTCTCAAAAAATTCCTCATCCTCTAATTACTCAGAAGCATTCAGAAGATTAAAAACTCACAAAGAAAAGACACGGTTGAAATTCACATCGAATAACTCAGAAAGTTATAATCAACCGTTTACAATGTATGAGCTGAAGGAATCTCTGAATAAGGCCCACGATACATCCACTGGGCCTGACGAAATACATTACCAGTTTTTGAAACACCTCCCAGAACCTTCATTAACAGCCCTTCTAGAAATTTTCAACAATTTATGGATTACTGGTAATGTACCTAAAATCTGGAAAGATGCAACAGTAATACCAGTTCCCAAACCCGGTAAAGATAGCGCAGATCCTAACAGCTATCGACCAATTGCACTCACAAGCTGTGTGTGCAAAACAATGGAACGAATGATCAATTCTCGGCTTGTCTGGTACTTGGAAACTAATAATTTAATATCTCCTTTCCAAAGTGGCTTTCGATGTGGCCGGAGCACCAACGATCATCTGGTTAGACTAGAAACATTTATTCGAGATGCATTTATCAAGAAAGAACACTTAGTAGCGGTTTTCTTTGATTTAGAAAAGGCCTATGACACGACATGGAAGTACGGGATACTAAATGACCTGCACGATCTAGGTCTAAAAGGCCGTCTGCCCTCTTTCATATCCAACTTTCTCTCCGACAGAGAATTCAAAGTACGAGTGGGCTCTACCCTCTCAGATCTGCACGAGCAAGAGATGGGTGTGCCCCAGGGCAGTATTTTATCTGTGACGCTCTTTAACATCAAAATTAATAGCATCACCAAGTGTTTGACTCCTGGTGTGGATTGTTCGTTATACGTTGATGATTTTCTAATATGTTATCGGTCAAAGCACATGCATACAATTGAAAGACAACTGCAGCAAAATATAAACAAAATTCAAAATTGGGCCAATGCAAACGGTTTCAAATTCTCGAAATCAAAAACGGTATGCATGCATTTCTGTCAGTTACGAAAACATCACGATGAACCGAACCTCACGCTGGATGGAACACCTATTCCAGTTGTTGAGGAAACAAAATTTTTGGGTATTATCTTTGACAGAAGACTGACTTTTATTCCACACCTAAAACACTTGAAAGCCAAATGCTTAAAAGCACTTGACCTACTTAAAGTAGTAGCGCACACTGACTGGGGTGCTGATAGAAAAGTCATCCTGAATTTATATAGAACGTTTATTCGCTCCAAACTAGACTATGGTTGCGTTGTGTATGGTTCAGCCCGAAAGTCATATCTTAAAATGCTTGATCCAATTCATCATCAGGGAATAAGACTGGCTCTGGGAGCATTTAAAACATCCCCGTGTGAAAGCCTTCTAGCTGAGGCGAATGAACCACCGTTATCGCATCGCAGACAAATGCTTTCCGCACAGTATGCTCTGAAATTAAAATCAAACCCTCTGAATACTGCTTTTTCGGCTGTTTTCCAACCCAAATACAAAACTTTATACGAAAATAAACCAAACGTCATACCTTCCTTTGGCATTAGAATATCATCCAGCCTTGACACTACAAATATAGATCTTTCTAAAATTCAGAAAACGTCCATCTCCGAAACACCACCCTGGCTAATTAAACAAACAAAAGTTCTTTTCACGCAACACGATGGCAAAAAATCCGAAACAAACCCTTCTGTCTTCCACAACTCTTACCATGAACTCCTCACCGAATTTAAAAACTACACCAGAATTTATACGGATGGATCAAAGGATGAGGAAAAGGCTGCTGCAGCCTTTGTTTGTGGAAATCACACAACGCAAGTTCGTTTACCAAATGGAGCATCAATTTTTACAGCCGAAATCAGAGCAATAGACCTTGCTCTGCAACATATAGAAAAGAAACACATTTTAAACAGTATCATCTTCTCCGACTCGCTATCAGTACTCCAGTCACTACACAATAGAAAACTGGAGAACCCATTATTAAAAAACATACTCGTAAAAAATACCGAGCTGAGTATCTCCCACAATATAATATACTGTTGGTTACCTAGCCACATTGGCATTAAAGGTAACGAAAAAGCAGATCGCGCTGCTAAAATGGCCCTTACTCAAGAACCATCTGATTTTAAAATACCATATACTGATTTTAAACCTTGTATCAGAAAGTTCTTTCGTCAGAAGTGGCAGGCATCATGGAATGATGCTGTAAATAACAAACTTCATGCCATCAAGCCAACTCTAGGAGAGTGGACTCCTTCCTACAGAACCATTCGTAGGGAGGAGATAGTCATTGCAAGAATCCGAATTGGTCATACTTATATCACCCACACCCACATACTAAAAGGTGAAGACCCTCCAGAGTGCGTTTCTTGCAATGAACCATTCACTGTCAAGCACTTTATGATAGAGTGCTTTGACCTACAACCTACGCGCGATCGTTATTACATTGTGCATGACATGAAAGAACTTTTTGATACTATAAACATCACTCGTATTATAGAGTTCCTGAAAGCCGTAAATATTTACTCTAAACTCTGACTTTTATGCTATCACCTTGTGCAGTTTTATGCAATATACATATACCGTCCCATTTTAATAACTATTCATCATTTTTACATCTCCCGTTGATCGGGAAGCTTTATTTTGCACCGTTATCATCTTAACGTTTTTTAATTTCAACCATTTGTTCTTTTATATCGCTGGTCGATATAGGACCTTTTATACGTTTTAAAAGATTATAGAAATAACACTTTGTTTGGCGCTAAATAGCCTAACAGTGCCGATGCGCCGTTAAAAATAAATCAATCAATCAATCAATCAATCAAGCATTATAACAAATACGGCTGCTCTTGTTTCTGCTTCCATTTCAACTACTAACGGCATACTTAAATTAAGACGAACAAGTAAAAACAACCACCACCATTACTTCAGGTATCACTAACATAAGCTGATTACTACTACTACTACTGTATCTGTTACTACAACATTGGCTATATCTACTTTACCTTCTATCGCCAGGACTGTTAAAACCTCTATACGGTATTCACATAAACGTTTTTCAATTTGTTGCTACAACATTAGCTATATTTACATTAGTTTATATCGTCAGTACTGTTAAAATCTCTATACGGTACTCACACAAGATTTTTCAATCAGTATCGTGTAACATGGAAGGAGTTTCCTACACAAAATGCACGCATACCATTATAACAACACTGTTTCTTGCTAGTAACTTAGTTTAAGTTCAGGTTCAAAGCTTCCATCAAGCTCAGATTCATATATTGTCCCTAAACACTATTAACATGGTCAAAAGATAAAATTTTGATATTACAGTAAACGTATCAGTAATCCTAGCATTTGCATAACATTCGTCGTGTGGTACTTGAATGAAATAAAGTTACCAAAAAATGAAAGATAATAACTTTGGGACTTGTAGACCTTGTTAAATAAACGGACCTAGAATAATGAATTGACTGGAAGAAAGTGAAACCTGTTTATGAAAGCATCGTGATTACAACGAAATGTTTATCTTGTGTCTGTTCCTTCTATCTAACTGTTAGACATCAGCGTCTTCAGTTTTAGAAGACAGTTTATACAGCAAGTAAGATACATGTCTAAATTTCGTCTACTATAGATTCATTTTGGCGAAGAATTTTTTGGGTGGTGTCTGCGAGTTTATTTGCGCTTTTTTATTATCTCAAGATGATTAATTTGTTTAATTAAATGATATAATGGATATAACATATTGTTAACCTCCTATAAATCAAAGAAGATATTTTATGATATAATGTAATCGTGATCATCCCACTTTAGTAACATCTTTTAGAAAATAGTTTATACAGCAAGCAGCATACATATATGAAATTCGTCTACTATAAGGTACTGGCGAGAAATGTTTTTTCTGAGGTGGGTGTCTAAAGGTTAGTTGCGCTTGTATTTGTTTTTATCTCAAGATCATTCAGTTTT
The DNA here is from genome assembly GCA_028554795.2 of Sinohyriopsis cumingii. Taxonomy (NCBI): domain Eukaryota; kingdom Metazoa; phylum Mollusca; class Bivalvia; order Unionida; family Unionidae; genus Sinohyriopsis; species Sinohyriopsis cumingii. The sequence goes on from CM068828.1 coordinate 67,100,710, forward strand.
TAAAATAAAATAGTATAAATTTATATAACATAGTGTTAACCTGCTATAAATCAACGCAAGAGATTTTACAACTATGTGAGGCTGGAAATTAAATAAATCCATTCCCTAGCTCCATAAAATTAAATTCTTTGTCCCTAATATAAATATTGTATTCCGTGGTATATTTCGCCCTATGTTCAGAAGTACCGCGTTACAGAATTTTCCTTGGTACCAAGCTCTCAGTTAGTGTAAACGTGATTGTACGTTATGTCATGTCATGCCACTGAAGTAATGTCAGAGCATATGAATTATCATGTCTTACAATGTTATGTCTTGCCGTGAAAGGCTATGTCAGCGCCCATAGAATACCATATGTTGCTATGGAAGGTGAAAACAAAATCATAACTTTGAGCTCTAGATTTACTTTAGGATTTAATGATCATGGCTGGATATTTATATTTGTGTAAACTTTACCTAATCACTCAAAAAGTCAATAAAATCCAATTTACTTCATTTCGGTCATCATATCATCAGATTTCATCAACAAAACATTCACTTTTAGGTAGATCGAAGTTTTCTTTCATTTACCTCTTCACTACAAATGAATACATAGCTCAATCTTTGCTAGCCCAGAGCCGTCTATTTTTTATATTGTAATACATGGTGTCATGCTAGCCACATAATGTGCTTGTTATTGATATTATTATAATAAAATATTAAAATTGGATGATGCTGTTTAAACCAGGCTATTCATTTTTATTCTAACATTATGCTCGTGTGTGGCACGTGTTGTTAAACCTTTCATTGTTCTTCGTTTCAGAATCAAAATTGTTCCCACTTTTAGTGAGATTCCTGCCCCATATATCACCCTGAACTTGAATGACAGCAGTTAACGCAAGCTGGTGCAACGATTTATGTTGCTTATAATCAAGGACTCACAGATGTATATCCATAACTGTTGAGTTTACTATATATACGTTATTTCATAAGTATAGATGAGATTTAAAATACTACATACAAAGAAATTCGAACCTGATTTTAACGAATTTTTTGCTGTTCCTGTTTCTTCTTTTTCTTTGCTGTAGTTTATTTACCTTTTATGTGGCGTAGTAGTTGCATTATTGTTATAGTTGATCTATTCTTGTCATTTTAGATGTTACGCTCCTAATAGAAGTGTACAGATTTATCGTCTCAACTGAACAATGGAAATTGAAAGATACGTTTATATACACCGTTAATATATATACATATGTTCTATCAAATTTCAATAGTTATCATTAGTTATATCTAAAGCAAAGTGTTTAAGGAACACTTAAGTCGCATTTTCTAAATGCTCTCTGTGATTTTTTCATGAAATGATTATCCTTAGTTATATCTAGGACAAAATAATATAGGAAAAATAGTCATATTTTCTAAATATTGTGTGTTATGTTTAAATTCTGTTGTTTTGTTATAAACATTTATATCATAATCCGAGGCTGTTTGTTACATTCCAGTTGTCTTCATGCCAAGCTTAACAGAACATTTGCTATAAACAATGTTGTCTTGGTGTGGAGGATATTATTTTGCATTGTTAATATTGCTGAATTTCTATTTTATTTATAAACAAAACGCTTTACCTAGAGCCGTCAGACAAAATAAATGATTTTCTACGCTATGGAAGGAAGAAATCATTTAATTCTGCATTTGAAATGTAGCATGCAATTAGCCTTTAAGAACTGGGCCCAGGCATGACAGATTTACAGTTGAACTTGTTCGTGTTGTCGAGAAGGAAAAAAGACAAATTACGAAAGATTATCAGTTGTTTTGTGTCAATTTAAAACTTTAGTAAATATAATGTCGATCAGACCAGTAAAAATTGGTAATTTATCTCCTGTCGAATACCATAAGCACACTCAAGGATCATGATATATATACGAAAGATATAAAACGGTAAAGATGATAATGTTCATATTATTGAGAAAGTTTGCATTGCATAGACACTTTGCATAGGTAGAGAGATAATATTTAAACAGTCCCTTTTTAAGTAAACCAAAATACGAAACCGAAAACTAACCACCACATCCTCAAAACAGAGAAAAACAACACAACCAAGTAAACCTTAATAAAAATTAGTGGAAAGATCAAAGCCTATTGCGAATTCTCAAATAATAACTAATGATTAATTAAAAAGACATAATTTTTCCACTTTTTGTCAGATCATTACATGCAGTGATACACTTTCTAGTCTAAAATATATCTGTTGGAATTACAGTTCTCGAAATACTTCCGATTATCGGGATATATAATAGCTGTAGGGTATTACTGTGAGACATTCAAGGAACTATGGATTTTATATGTATTGGAATTACTGTGTATTCATCCAAAGACATTTTAGAAATATATAATTTCTTTTGTACTGTTGATACTTCAGAACATTACTAACAATCATTCGCGTTATCTTTGGAACTCATTCTGAGTCCTACAAAATGGTGGAATTGATAGAAAAGTTAGGTTTCAGGATCTCATTTGTAATTCTGTCACTTCTATTTTCGATAAATCAATTGATATTTTCATTTATACATAACTTACTGGTTTTGCTCTTTTTTGTTACTTATTTGGAGATCGCAGAGTCGTAACAGTATGTGTTTGACAAAGATAGAAATAGGAACAGAAATATCGATGTACGGGGTGCACATTCTCACTTTCATACTCTGTGGTAAAATATCTGCAACACACACACAGACACACAGCTATATATATATATATATATATATATATATATATATATATATATATATATATATATATATATATATATATATATATATATATATATATATACTTTTTTATCATGTGATTAATGTAGATAGCATTCATGACGTCTAACTTTAAGCCCGTGGACTAATTCAGTTAAAACTAAATCCACCCTTTGATCAGGTGTGCATTTTTAAAGACGTAAAGAAGCTTCGTTCGTTATCTAGTCGTGGATATATGTTTAATTTGGATTTTTAATGTAGCGTTAACAATTTTGTAGTGATATCGCTCTAATGTTTGCAGTGTGGCAGTTTATAATGATGTCTAGCACTTACTGCACCATGCCGCAGACATGGAGTATGATGTCCCATTCAGTCACATTACCATGACACTAGGCCAGCCAGTCCTAACACTAACTTCTTAATGATGAGCGCTAATCGATGTAGCCTTCTGCAACCCCCCGTTTCTGAGGCAGACGCTCTAACTATTTAGGCCACTATACTGGAGCGTTATCTGTACTATATGTTTGATGCTGTACATAGTACTCTTTTTATGTCTGCATCTTTTAGACGCACACTCGTGTTTTGTAAAATATAAGGCGATACTGTCATTTATATTATTTTGGTGTGCTTCTTCTCTGCATGGTCACATAGGTTTTCAATTATTTGCTCATGTATGATAAACCGTCGGTATCCCATATACAAAAAATGTGATAATGAAGCATTGTGTTTCGTCAGATACATAAAATGATACTTGATTCAGTAAGAATGTGGATGTGGGAGGTCGCGGGTTCAAACTATGGCCGAGTCATACCAAAGACTTTTAAAAAAAAATTGGTACTAACAGCTGCCTCGCTAGGCACACAGCATTAAGAGGATAGTGTTAGGACTAGTGGTCCTGTCGTCAGGATAATGTGACTGGGCGGGACATGATGCTACATGTCTGCGGCATGATGCCCCATTGCTAGACATCACTATAAACTCCCACACTGCATACATCGTAGACATATGACTGAAAAATTGTTAAAGCTACGTTAAAAATCTAAATCACACACACACGCAGAGTAAATTTACTGTTATGATCAATTGTTTTGAGAAGTTATTCTCATTCCTCCACACTGCCTAGAAACAAATATTAATAATGTTCCTTTTGTGAAAGAATGTCTTAGCATTCCCCTGTACTTCTCCTACCTCCTCGCTTTTTTCTAGTTACCTCTCTCATCGGACATAAATACTCGGAAATATGTGCAATGAGAGCTTAAATACAGTTCTACCTAGATGAAAACCTTGAACTTACACCAAGAAACCGACCAGAACCTTTATAAAATATTAACACCTTTTAGGGAATCTCTGTACAGTGTTACTAGATACCAATAATAGAAAAATGCCGTGACCTAGTAGAAGAAATGCCAAAACTATAAATTACGTTGGCAGACCGCACTCATATGCTATAATATATTTGATGCTTTGTTTTTAGTTTTTAATCTATTATAAGGTTCCAAAATAGGCAATTATGAAATGTTTAAATATTGCAGATTTACATGCCGATGACAAAGTGATAAGAAACAACACCTGTGGCGACTCCATGAAGACGTGGATACTCTGTAGCCATGCTGCAGGGTAATTCATTTCAATTCAACAAAATGGGTTTATGTGAAAAGTAAAACACCTCTGTCTGCGTGGGTTCGAGTCTCGGATTCGGCTAATGTGGGTATGTGAGAAAGCTTGCCAGTAATTTCTCGTGGGTCGGTGGTTCTCTCTGGGGTTTTCCCGGGTTCTTCTTCCACCATTAATACTGGCCGCCATGTATAGCCTATCGTTTGCTGAAAAATGGCGTTAAACTCTACAACAACAACAACAACATCCCGTAAAACTTGAAACAGAAATTAGCGAAGATACCAGTTTTAAAACGGATATGATCCCAGGCTTTTTAATAGGTTTAAAATAGATTGGGTTGTTCATTAATTGATTGATTGTTACCGCTTAAGCGTGGGTTATTGCGCAATTCCGTGCGTACAATCGTCCGTTTCTTATCATAATGTACTTGCGGTATAAAACATTCACTATATGTATCATGTAGAAAGGTGCATATAACTATATTGCTTAAACAAAATGCGTTCCTGTCGACATGCACACTGTCTCACACAACTAGCAGGAGTTTTCTGCCTAGCTGATCACAAAACGTGGACTCCACAAAATGGTACCAACTTAATATGAAATGCCTTCAAACGCTTAATGTAAATGTAATTTATACTGATAGGTTCAAAGGTCCCCTGATACCAATATAATTTATACTGATAGGTTCAAAGGTCCCCTGATACCAATGTAATTTATACTGATAGGTTCAAACGTCCCCTGATACCAATGTAATTTATACTGAAGTTTCAAACGTCCCATGATATCAGTGAAGAGATATCTATGAATTGTTTCGTGAAGGGTTTCCTTAAGAATATATTTAAGTACATGTGTGCTCCATGGCTTTCCTGTAACATGGCTCACGTGTGGTTTTTAGGATCAGTCATTTTAAAGTAATGTAATACACGTATATGTTTCTTTGCTTTGGATGCTTTAGTTAATCAAAGTATTTAAACCTTTAATTTTTCCAAATAGTAAATTAACATGTCTAAGGCAGATCAAATGGGAATTCTTTGAGTGATTCAGTCTCAGAGATCCTGCTTAATACTAAATTATAAAAAGGTAGTGGTGAGACGTATTACCGGTATACAGGTTATCCGCGGTATTTTTTTCTTGTGGTGAGTATCACAGTACTTTTCCCCTGTACCGGTACGTCTGTGGTTTCCGTTAGCAAGGAATGTACTGGAATTCCCCATTAATCCTGTTGCGACTTTAATGATATTAACAGCATGTTTTCTTTTTGGGAAATAAAATACTTCAAAATTATTTTTACAAAACAGTGATATTTCTTACAAATTAATTTTAATTAGTACAAATGTCATATTAACTATATTTTAATGACATGATGGACAGGTTGGGTCCCCACAAAGCAACGCTGTGAAAGATATCTGGGCCAAATCAACTTTAAGAAACATATCGCATTATTTTAAAAAAATAAGTAAATTTTGTTATTTTATATTTTATGTATTAAGTACGTACATTCCTTTGTAAGTCTGCGAATCATCCTAGGATTTTGAGGATATCAATTGTTTTCTGTTTGAGTTATATGCAAATTCTGATGTCCATTTAGTATGCCATTGTTTCCTGAATGTGCTTAATGTTTACTGGAATCTTCTCTGGCTCTCTCTGAGAAATGTGTTGCTCGGGTGTTGACATCTCACTCAATGCTCTCCTGTCTATTACATTAAGAGTATCGAATATCAATAATGTCGTATATCTGTAATATAGTATATCAATAGTGTAGTATAATGTATATCAATGTAGAATATGGTATATCAATGTAGTATATAGCATATCAATGTAGAATATAGTATATCACTGTAGTATATAGTATATCAATGTGGAATATAGTATATCAATGTAGAATATAGTATATCACTGTAGTATATAGTATATCAGTGTGGAATATAGTATATCAATGTGGAATATAGTATATCAATGTAGCATATAGCAGATTAATGTAGTATATAGTATATAAATGTAGTTTATAGTACATTAATGTAGTATATAGTGTATCAATGTAGTATATAGTATATCGATATAGCATATAGTAGATCAATGTATTATACAGTATATCAATATCGTATATAGCAGATCAGATTAATACAAAGTATATCAATTTAGAATATAGTATATCAATGTAGTACATAGTATATCAATGTAGTATATTGTATATCAATGTAGAATATAGTATGCCAATGTAGAATATAGTATACCAATGTAGTACATAGTATATCAATGTAGTATATAGTATATCAATGTAGAATATAGTATGTCAATGTAGTACATAGTATATCAATGTAGTATATGGTATAATAATGTGGAATATAGTATATCAATGTAGTACATCAATAGTTAAGTATATCAATAATTTAGCTAGTGAATTGTAGACTTATGAGCCCACTATTCCTATTTTTCTCAAAACGTTCTCTTATGTCAACGTAATGTATATCACTGATAAATTGCAAGATTATTCATTCCACTTTAATTAGAGATTATAGTTTACAAGTTATACAACCTTTAACATACACAGAGCTAATTCGTCCACTGTTAGGAAATTTCCAGGCGGAAGGGGCGTCGTTGAAATATATTTCATTTTATTTTCTCTCAAGAAAAGCTTCTGTTCAAATAGTATAAAGGATATAACATGCGGTTGTTTTCTGCTAATCTGCGCAAGATATGTGTTTAAGCTATAAAGATGGAACTTATTTTATTAATAAAAGTGTCAGAACATCAAATTGTTGTTCCGTGATACAAGTGTGGCATACCGTGGTACGTACCTCGGTAAGTTCAGAAATACTGCGCTATATCGTGGTCCAAAACTTTATTTTACTCAGCTCTAATAACAATTGTTGTGAACCTTCAGACAAAGCCAACATGCATTCACCTAAAGCCTTCGGGGGACCGAGTGGTCTAAAGCGCTCACCGTTCCGCATCACTGTCATCTCACCTCTGTCTGCGTGTGTTCGAGTCCAAGGCTCAGCTGGTACATGGGAAAGCCTGCCAGTAGCTTCTCGTGGGTCGGTGGTTCTTCCCTGGATTTTCCTGGGTTTTTCCTCCACCAGTTATACTGGCCGCCATGTATAGCCTGTATTGTGCTGAAAAATGGCGTTAAACCCTAGAACAACAACAACAACATAAAGCCTTCAGACAAAGCCAACATGCATTTACCTAAAGATTTCTGACAAAGCCAACATGCATTTACATAAAGCCTTCTGACAAGGCCAATATGTATGTATTTAAAGCCTTCTGACAAAGCCAACACATATTTATCTAAAGCCTTTTGACAAAGCCATCATGCATTTACCTAAAGCCTTCAGATAAAGCCAACATGCATTTACCTAACGATTTCTGACAAAGCTAACATGTATTTACCTAAAGCCTTCTGACAAAGCCAACAAGCTTTTACCTAAAGACTTCTGACAAGGCCAACACGCATTTACCTAAAAAGCCTTCTGACAAGGCCAACATGCATTTACCTAAAGCCTTCAGACAAAGCCAACATGCATTTACCTAACGATTTCTGACAAAGCTAACATGTATTTACCTAAAGCCTTCTGACAAAGCCAACAAGCTTTTACTTAAAGACTTCTGACAAGGCCAACACGCATTTACCTAAAGCCTTCTGACAAGGCCAACATGCATTTACCTAAAGCCTTCTGACAAAGCCAACAAGCATTTACCTAAAGCCTTCAGACAAGGCCAACATGCATTTACCTAAAGACTTCTGACAATGCCATCATGCATTTACCAAAGCCATGTAGCAACCTGGTACTGACATGAACTGAATTGAATAACGAGGTGCTAAGTTACTTTGATTGCGGTGTATGAACTATGGATTAATTTAAAAGGAATGTGTTCATGCCACCAGATATCTTCCAAATATTGTAAATATTTTAAATTCCAGGCCGTTGGGAAGACGGTGTGGCCTTATAGATAATTCTCAAAAGTACAATACTATTTTCAGATAACTATCATGTGCAGACCATCTGCACCTATACAAATAGAGAAAATGGGATCATTCTTTACAAATAACTAACTATTCTCAAGACTTTTTTTCATAAATTTCTCTATATAATTGGATCAAATGCCCGTTAGTGTGATTACATTATGTCCTCATAAAATGACCTCTAAATTATACCAATTTGTTAATTACAAATTATAAAGTGACAGTCTAAACTCAATGGCCTGTCCTTCAAAAATTGACTTAAGCTTTTATGTTCTAATTCTACAGAAACTGCATGACTTATATTAATAAGAGAGAGAGACTTCTGTATTGAGATAAATCTGACAAGCTAATTTACCAACCATCACAGTTAGTGTTAGGCATTTAATCATTACATAATGACCTATTTTAGAACCTTATAATAGATTAAAAACTAAAAACAAAGCATGAAATATATTAAAGCCTATGAGTGCGGTCTGCCCACGTTATTTATAGTTTTGCCCTTCTACCAGGTTACGGCATTTTTCTATTATTGGTATCTAGTAACACTGTACAGAGAGATTCCCTAAAAGGTGTACATAATTTATACAGGTTCTGGTCGGTTTCTTGGTGTAAGTTCAAGGTTTTTATCCAGGTCAAACTCATTTTAAGCTCTCATTCCACAGATTTCCGAGTATTTATGTCCGTTGAGAGAGAAAAAGAGAGCGAGGAGATAGAAGTACAAGGGAATGCTAAGACCTTCATTCACAAAAGTAACATTATTAATATTTGTTTCTAGGCAGTGTGGAGGAATGAGAATACATTCTCAAAACAATTTATCATGACAGTAAATATACTCTGTGTGTGTGATTAAATTTGTAACATAGGTTTAAGAAGTTTTCAGTCATATGGCTACGATGTATCCAGTGTGGCATTTTATTTTTTTAGTGATATCTAGCATTGGGGCATCATGCCGCAGACATGTAGCATCATGTCCCACCCAGTCACATTATCCTGACGCCAGGACAACCAGTTCTAACACTAACCACTTAATGATGAGCTCCTAGCGTGGCAGGTGTTAGTACCATTTGTGTATGTGCGTTTGTGTGTTGCAGACAGTTTACCACAGAGTGTAAAAGTGCCAATGTGCACCCCGCACGTCGATCTTTCTATCTTGTCAGACACACACTGTTACGACTCTGCGATCTCAAAATAAGTAACAAGAAAGAGCTAAGCCAGCAAGTTATGTATAATTGAAAATATCAATACCGATGATTTGGAGTAATCAGAATGAGTTCCAAAGGTAATGCGAATGATTGTCAGTAATGTACTGCTGTATTAACATTAAAGAAGAAATCATTATATTATCCTAAAATGTCTTTAGATGAATTCACAGTAATTCCAATGCATATAAAAATCCATATTTCCTTGAATGTCTCACAGTAATACCCTACAGCCATTATATATCCCAATAATCTGAAGTATTTCGAGAACTGTAATTCAACATATATATTTTAGACTAGAAAGTGTATCACTGGATACATTGGTCTGACAAAAAGTGGGAAAATTATGTCTTTTAAATTAATTCTTGGCAATTATTTGAGAATTCGCAATAGGCTTTGATCTGTTTGCTAATTTGTGTTATCGTTTATTGGGTTGTGTTTTTTTTTCTTCTCTGTTTTGGGGATATGGTTGTTAGATGTTTGGTTTTTTTATTTTAGTTTACTTAAATGGGGGCTGTTTGAATTTTACCTCCCTATCTAAGCAAAGTATCTGTGCAATGTAAACTTTCTCAATACTATGAACATTATCATCTTTACCGATTTATATGTTTCATATATATCATGATCCTCGAGTGTGCTTATGACATTCGATAGGAGGTAAATTACCCATTTATTATTGGTCTGATCGACATTCTATATACTAAAGTATTAAAGGGACACAACACAACTGATAATCTTTCGTAATTTGTCTATTTTCCATCTCGACACCAAGAACAGGTTCAACTGTAAACCTGTCATGCCCGGGGCCAATTCTTAGAAGCTAACTGCATGCTACATGTCAAATGCAGAATTGAATGTTTTCTTCCTTCCATAACGTACAAAAGTATATATTTTGTCTTATGTTTCTAGGTAAAGCGTTTTGTTTATAACTAAAATAGAAAGTCAACAATATTAACAATGCAAAATAATATCCTCCACACCAAGACAACGTTTTTTTACAGCAAAAGTTATGATAAGCTTGCCATGAAGACAAGTGGAATGAAACAAACAGCCTCAGATTATGATATAAATGTTTATAACAAAACAAAAAAAAATTAAACATAACACACAATATTTAGAAAATGTGACTATTTTTTCCTATATTATTTTGTCCTAGATATAAATAAGGATAATCATTTCATGAAACAATCACAGAGAGCATTTAGAATATGCGACTTAAGTGTTCCTTAAACACTTTGTTCTAGATATAACTAACAATAACTATTGAAAATTTGATGGAACAGATGTGCATATATTAACGTCGTATATTAACCTATCTTTCAATATCCATTGTTCAGTTGAGTTAATAAATGTGTACATTTATATTAGGAGCGTAACATTTAAAATGACAAGAATATATCAACTATAACAATGATGCAACTACTACCATCACATAAAAGGTAAATAAGCTACAGCAAAGAAAAACAAGTCACAGGGACAGCAAAAGAATTCGTTATCATCAGGTTCGAATTTTATTGTATGTAGTATTTTAAATCTCATCTATACTTATGAAATAACGTATATATAGTAAACTCAATAGTTATGGATATACATCTGTGAGTCCTTGATTATAAGTAACATAAATCGTTGCACCAGCTTGCGTTCCTAACATTTACCATTGCGAAACATTTTGAGACAATACACATGGATCAGATGAAGACAATGCACTGGTTTGCGCCTTAAGTGCATACGCTTTCTATTCGTAGTTATGATCCATATACTACTGCTGCTTTAGTCAGTATTCTTTTTTCAGAAGAGGATAACTTTAATCGATCTTTAGCTGATTTATTATCATCTCTGCATGAATTTTGGCCTGTGTCGGTAGTAACACCTTCACAATTTTCTCCATCATTATCAGTGTATGATGATTTCAGAACAAACATAAAAGGACGAGTTAGAGAATTGTGTGCAACACATGAAAGAAGAAAAACAATTACTTGTTCAACAGAAGAAACACAAAGCAACAAAGAAAACGATAAAAAAGATATTGAAACATGTTAACAGTGAAAATGTGACAATACAACTCTGAGTCTTATACCAAGGATGGCGGAATACAAACTCCTTAGAGACTTATTTAGATCAATCCAAGAGAAAGAGGCCTTCACGATACAAGACTTCTATGTTGTGACTACATAAACTCCCACTAATACGCAAGCAGCAGTTGCTACTATCATTACCAAATCAGAACCAACAGCAACAGGATTTTGACTCTAAGGATTATGACAGTTACAGCTGATGATGTCAAGTTCATAAACTATCATTTTATAAAACAAACGGTCCATTTCAATGCAATGTACATTTACTACCAAAGAGATACCACTCACTGTTTGCCAAATCAAATGAAACGCAAATTCTTCCATGATAAAATGTGGTCATTTGCTTGTGTATTTGAGTATCTTATCAATAATACTCTTAGTTAAACATCCAGACATTTAGACAAGTATTTCTCGTGATACCTTCTTACCACATCAGAAAAACAATGAATTTCATATTAAATCTTCTTTCTTTCACCGCCTCTTTTTAGCACTTATTTTTTACTTTATTTATCGGCAGGCATGGGGTCTTTCCCTTCTCTTTCATTTTTTATATTTGTCGTACCTTTGGAATTCTTGTTGGGTATGGGTCCTTCTTTTTTTTTTCTTCTTCTTCTTGCACACGCTTCTACTCCTTTTTTCCATGTTCTCTTGACACAAGCTGAAGATCAGTTTCCTGTTCTTGACATTGATGATTGGTATGTTTAATTTGTCTCTCTTTTCTCCTGTCTCAGCAGTACTTCATTTTCTTCGACACTGTGAGTATTCAGGATCTAAATGAACTTTCTCTTCACAGACATAGCAGGTATCTTGACTTTTATTTCGAGGGTAGAAGGCCATAGTCGTATTGAAAGTGTACTTTTGAATGAGTCTTTAAAAAATATCCGCTCAGGGCGGCTTCTTGTTTATCTTCAATAGTAACAGAATGAACGTGAAAGAAATTGTTATCTTGGAAAGAGAAGATGAATAAATAAGGCGATAATGTGTACCCTAGTCATATCAAGATGCCAAGATCAGAACGTAATAACGACAATCGAACCAAACCCAAGAGACGATTTCAACGAATTCTGCTGACACCGCGGACGCTAAACAATCTGTTTCCAACATGCATGACATTGCCTTTGAAGACGACATGCATTATCATGTGTCAACAAAATCCGCCTCAACTAAAAGACAATCCCTAGCAAACGTTGTGCTGAATTGTGTGTGGGTAAATCTGGTTCAGAGTCCGATATTGCCACAAAAAGGAACACTTGCCACATCGTTACATTTAACTCATGGTCGACAAAGGAAAACGCATGACGCACGTGAAGTTCCTATGTGAAGCTTTAATATGGATGAAATATCAAGAACTTCCCGAGTTTTTCCCGTCCGAGGAGTTTCAAAATGTTATAATCATAACCTACGTGACAGAAAATGCCCGTTTAAAATTGTATACTATCTTGGATCTTTAAGGCGCTAAAGTTATTTACAAAGACAATGACAATTGTATATACATCGATCGCCCTGACAGCTATCGCCCAAACACTGAAAACGAACTTTTTGAATCATAGGCCGCCAAACATCCAGATTATAATATTGTAAGTTTTGCTAGTGGTGGCCTTAAAACTTATCGGTTACCTATACAGTGGCCAAATGGCTCAATGCAACAAAAACAAAAAAATGGACTGACTCTCAACTATCGTACGAGTCAAATATTGAACTTTGACGTCTTACAAATAGAACTTAAAAACAGGCTAATGGGACGGCTGTTGATTTTGAGATCAACGATGAAGGTCAATTACGGAAAGAGGAATAATAGTTTTAGTACAAACATGTTCAGTTTTTAAGCACGTACCGTCAACTAAGCCTCTGGATGATATAGGTGCTTGCTTTGGGGTTCAAATGATCAAAGCTCAAATTCATTATGCCAGAAAGAAAACAAATATTCCAAATAACATTGGTTCTAGATTACGTACACTAGCCAACATTTATGGAGAGATTGTTCTTACGGTAAGAAATATGCTGTTACGTTTGAACTCAAAACATCAACAGTCAGTGTCATTTTGACAAAGTATAAGATTTGCACAGTGACATTTCAAGTAAGGGTTTGTTCATTGAAAAAGCTGTGGATGCCTTGTACTCATGAAACTAATGAAATGATATTAATATTTGTCGGGTGCTAAAGGTCAAGGCAAATACATTAAAAAGGTCCCTCGTTAAGCAATATGTATTCTAAAATTCTTGTCTTGACCAAAGGTCCCGGTTATTGAGACTCAATATTCAATATTTTCCAGAATAAGCCATGCTCCACTAGTTCCTTTATATTTATAATATGCCATTCAAACGCAATCGCTTCTAGCAGGAGCACTTGCAGCTGGAATCAGGTCACAATTAATACTTCCAGTTCAGCACCCACGAATGTAGTTCTAGTCTATTCTTACAACATTGTTCCTCTCTCATTTTGGTGGTGATAGATGAGTTATATTTATGCAGTTTTTGCTGGGGATTTAAAGGTATTTTGTTTATTCTTGAGAATGTGAGCTTAGGATGTAGTTTTCCGTGTGTATTTCGGCGATAGTGCACAGTGATTAATAGCATCTTGATGATGACTCGGTGATTCCTGTGTTCTGTTTACATGCGGCGCTGTTGACAGTTCAGCCTCTCAAGAAATGCAGGTCAACTTTTGGCAAGAACTTCACCGTGAAGTCATGTTAGAAGGTATTTTACATTAAAATACGATCTGTATTGATTGTCATACAGAGGAAAGGTCAGTATTGAGAAACAAATGTGGAGAACATAGTAAAATCGTGTTCTATGTCAGCTAAAAGTCATCACGGTACCAATTGTTTTTCAATAAACCTCAATGCTAATGTTTTGTGAAATAAATATACTTTCTATCCTACCTCAGCATGCATCACACACAATGTCATAGAGAAAGATGTTAAATTGTCAATTTGCTGAGGACAAAACCAAGTACTCCATTGCATTTAAGAAAGATAATTCTGCTGGAACAAGACAGGGATGAGAGTTATCTAGTCACAACAGTCATATTTTCAACCATGTGTACCACATTTTTAAAATTTAGAAACAAAATACAAAACATGATCTAGATAGAAATTAACATAATCCCACACGTTGCCTAGAGGTTTAACTTTTTTAAGCCTAACAGAAAGAACAACTGTTACACAATGCACCAATCATAGCTAGTGTTGTTCTTCATTTCTGAATGCAATGTTCGCTACATCTTAAGCTCCACAATCCTGGACTTGCGCAATTGGTACCGTTATGCCATATATTTGAAGCAGTCTTTTCGCAATTCGTCATCATTGCCATCATCATCATCATCAAGACAAAATATATCAGTTTCCGTCTCAGAACAGAGGGAAAACTGAGATGTATCAGTCGGAGCAAGTATAAAGTGTATTCTTAATAAACAGACACTGGCTTCTGATGACAGATTTTTTCAAGTAATACAAAACGCTACGTGAAAGCATTCCTTTCATGATATTAGATGTGACCTATGTAACAGTGTGTCATGATATATTGTTGATATTTATATCACAGTGTTGTTTGTAGTGCGGGTAATTAAAGCCAGGGAATAAGAATAATAGCAATAACAACAATTATTATTATTATTACTTTATTTAAAAAGGGAAATCCATTTCACATGTGCTAATATGTCACATGACCCTCAGAAGAATGAAGATAAGATATACATGATTAAGAATGTGTATAATAGCAACATTTCTGTAACGACAAAAATCGTATTGCAAAAGGTTAAACATACATTCTATGATAGAGATTCTACTCATTAAGTTTTATACCTTTAAATAATACATCTATGTACTGTACATAACGGTACAATAATTGATGCAAAATCTGTAATAAATTAGCTACGAAATTAGTTAACTGATATATGAGTTAATATAGTAATACATACAAATAAAATGATTGAAAACAACCACACACATTGAAAGCTGATAAATTATACACATATTCAGACAACGAAGACCAGAGAGTGTAACTTAGGTATATAATAATTTTATCTAAATGGCACGATTTGAGAATCAATATACAAATTGGAAGCTCCTAATGTACCAAAGACCAGATAGTGTTATCGAAAACCCTGTTGCATATGTCGTATTAAGGTGTCAGTCATTACAATCATTATTGCTGGAGTCAAATCATTAATGTAAACATGATTGCACGGTACACACCTGATATATATATTTATATATGATACATGATGCTATTTATATCTTAGCTATGGCTCATCCAAAATGTATTTTTTTCTTTGATTCAGTGAATACACAGCAGATGTGAGAATAATCTTTTTCTGTAAAGTTAATACACGGTCACCGTACGATTACTTTTCCAAAAGCAAACAGACAAGGAAAATAAAAATACATATATGTATGCGAAAAACTCCAAACAAGCTACGAAAGTATTATACTTTCGACTTTTTATTCCAAATTAGGTGAAAAGTCTAAATAATTGTATAATCACTTTGTTCTGATTACGCTTTTGATCTATGAATATTTTCTTTAATCAACATACAATATTTCTATTAAGACTGATTGCTAAGTTCATATGGACAATATCCGGCCTTTCAACATGTTATTACTGTATTAATCGTTATAAATTCTAAGTTATTGTACTAAGTTTCAGTACTGACAAATCATATAAGATATGAGACAAAATTTAACACACCCATTGGCATAAGATATGAGAAAAAATTTAACTCACCCATTGGGTTGTCTCGCCACTTTCGTTGTCGGATTTTGGCAAAGCCACGGATTGGATGCGTAGGTATGCAGTGCATTGGGCTTTTCTCTGAAGGTGGATACGAATGAATTCTTTTGATAAGAGTGCCAGAAGTTAATCAGGTAAAACTGCATTGTGTCCAGTTAGGTGTTAATTCCCTCGTCAAAACGTTATTGAAGCAAACAAAATAATGCATGAATTCGATTGCTTACACTTTTACATATAATAGGAAAGGATGTTCCGATTGTGTTGATAGCTGCTGTTCTGCCTACTTTCATTAGTTGGGAAACAAGATTAGGCCTAGAAATAACGAAGATCGAAATGTTTGCTGCATTCTTAACATTTAAGTTATTCCAACAGTTGTGGAGAAAATTCGGGCCACTTGTGACGAGAGGTAGAACCCGTTGAATAAGCACACCAACATGAGCTTGAAAGTATAAATGTCGGCTACTGTATACGATAAAGTATAAGCAGAGAAGATCTTGTATACATATGAAATGGTATTATACATACGAAATGGTATTATTCTTTTGTGTTTCTTTAATTTGTTTTATTAGTGTGGATAGGCGTACGATTTCAAAAATTGAAAGAATATATTCCAAACCGATCTGCAAATTTATCATACATACAAGAAGGTTTACTTATCAGGTAACACGCCCTTCACCTTGCGCGACAGTCATCATTTGTTTATAAGTACCGACACGTGGACTCGATGAAATGTGCGGATAACAGTTGCTCCTTCATTACAAAACCACGTATCCAATAATCTGAGACTGATACCGCAACCAGCTCAGTTACACCGGAAAAACTCTCTCTCATACAAAAACACACATGAGGACCTCATCAAGTTCAATAGACCTTACAGTGCTTAAGTTTTAATAATCACAAGTGAGCCTACATGTCACAGATACGGCGCCCTCTACAAAAGAAAGGCGAATTCCAGTTTTTCAAAATCAATGTAGATATTAATGGCTGACTTCCCCAAAATTGTTGGGCTCAATATCTTTAAAAATTAAATATGTAATACACAGAATTCTTTTGACTAAATATATAATATATTTAAGTAAATAAATGTTTCATTAAATACAGAAACGTTTTAAAAGATTGTACTAAAACCAATTTCGCAACAAGAGAATACCATAAAAGAGCCTATGTAAACTATATCAATTTCAAATAAGCGGATACCCTTGTTGTTTACATTTTACAATGCATCAGATTTACAAGCAGCGTCCAAGCATACACTTGAAATACTGCCAATGATGACTATTAGTTTTACCTTCAGGGCTAAAACCTACCTCCCCCTGCGGGTCCGGGGTTGTAGAATTGGCCCGACGTGCCTCGCTACGTGTCGTAAAAGGCGACTAAGTAGAGGCAACCTGTTTGCCGTGGGTTGCGTCCCGTGTCGGGGGAGGAAAGGATCCTGGTAGTTGAGCAGAGGCTTTCCCTGCAACACACTACTTTGGCCTCTACTTCTCTTAGACGGGTGGTCGGGATGGGCCCGGTTCCGACAAATCGGCTGGTCACGCCGAGCCCTAGGAGGTCTTTATTTACTCTCACCTTCTTTATGTCTCCTTGTATCTCTCTTGATACCACCGTTGCCCCTAAATTCTCTTCCTTTATCTTTCCCTTTTCCAAGTCTTAGAAGACTTCCTAGAAGGCGGTGGCTTAACGGGTCAATCGGGGGGTAATTTTACCGACCTTAGAAATTGGCGACTTCAGGGTCAATCAAAGGTAATTTTATCAACTGAGAATGGCATCTGTGTATCCCTGACACTTGAAAAGTGTCCCCTTGTTGGGCTCCTTGGTGGGTGGGGAGCACGGGTGCTGAATTTTTAATCTAGCCAAAATGGATATTTCCAAAAAAATTCAAAATAAACGTACCAAAACTTTATCTGACTCGGACGACGAACCATGTAGTGTGGACACATTTCCACGCTTCATGGTAATACAATCTAAAGATGCCGCAAAATCCCTTGCTTCACTCTCTCCATTTGTGATTGAGAAAACAATTACAGGTTTGATTGGTACGCCAAAGAGCGTCAAAAAAATGAAATCGGGTTGCCTTCTCGTGGAATGTGAGCGACGAGGTCAGTCAGACAATATCGGGAAAATAAAAACTTTCTTCGATATTCCAGTGACCTCATTCGCTCACACCACACTGAATACGTCCAAAGGCGTGATTCGTTGTCGTGACTTGGCTGGAGTCACCGACGCAGATATCATCGAAGGAATGAAAAGTGAAGGTGTCACTGCAGTCCGTCGAATACGTATCAAACGTAATAATAACCTGCAGGACACCAACACCATTGTACTCATCTTCAACAAGCCAACTGACCCAAAGTGGTCAAAGTTGGCTTCTTGCAAGTGAAGGTTGACATCTACATTCCAAACCCCCTTCGATGTTACAAATGTCAAAAATACGGCCATCACGAAGACCGCTGCTCTAAAACCCAAATATGTGGCCGATGCGGAGAAAATTCTCATCAGGAAGCTGACTGTAGAGCAACTCCGCATTGTGTCAACTGTGGAAAAGAGCACCACGCAAATTCCAAGGATTGCGATACCTGGAAACAGGAGAAGGAAATTCAGAGGGTAAAATACACAAATAATATTCCCTATCCAGAAGCCAGAAAACTTGTACAGGCGAAAACAGCCCATCCTGGTCCATCCTTCTCCACTGTAGTGAAGAGCAATCCTAAAACAACGAAGGACGCTCAAACACAAACAGAAGCACCCGATTCAACACCAAGCTCAAGCACCCCTCATTACCAATCACAGAGAAACACGGCATCTACACAAACTACATTAAGCAATACCCAACAAACTAAATCACCAAAAAACAAAAATAAATCTCATGGAAACAGGCAACAAAAGGGGTCAGATGACCCCATCAAACTTTATAACAGATTTGGAGACATCGAGAGCATGGATGCAGAAGAATCTGCTCCATGCGCTCAAGGGAACTCCAGACCTACAAACAAAAAATTCACCCCCGTACTTCCTCCAGAGAAATAACAAAACAAATTCCCTCTGCGAAAGGTCTAACCTAGCTCCACAATCTTTAATTTAAATTTATAATGAAAAACACTATCATACAATGGAATTGTCAAGGACTTAAAGCAAATTACAATGATCTTCCCCTGCTTTTAAACGAACATGATCCTGCGGTACTATGCCTTCAAGAAACCTTCTTGAAAGATACGGACAACATCACATTTAAAAACTACTCCCTGTTTAACACCTGCTCTCCAAATGTTAATAGGGCATCAGGATGAGTTTCTGTTATTGTGAACAAAATAGCTCCTCATAGTTTCATTCCTTTAAACACCAATTTACAAGCCATTGCTGTAAGCGTCACTCTACATCGAGTGATTACATTTTGCTCTATTTATTTACCACCAAACACTAACCTAGTACCAAACGAACTCGATAATCTTGTTCAACAGCTTCCCGCACCCTTTCTTTTACTCGGGGATTTTAATGCCCATAACATTTTATGGGGATCGAATCATGTAAGTAACGGAGGTCACAAAGTTGAAGACTTTATTTCTAGACACGATCTGTGTCTATATAATACCAAAACACCTACATATTTACACCCAGGCATGGGTACATACACATGCATCGATTTGACAATTTGTTCTCCTTCGCTGCTTTTGGACTATGAATGGAAGGTCGCTGATGACCTTCACAGCAGCGATCACTTCCCAGTCTCCCTTGTAAATCATAACTCTACAATTGATGAAGTAATTCCACAATGGAATTTAAAGAAGGCCGACTGGGCCAAATTCGAAACACTCTGTAAAACCAGGCTGAATGAGGATACAGTTTTCAATGTTAACGACCCCATTCAGCATTTTACATCTATTTTAACCGACATTGCAGAAGAATCTATCCCCAAGTTCTCAGCAAACTGTAAAAGAACCCTAAAACCTTGGCTCACTAAGGAATGTAAGGAAGCCATACGGCAACGCCGAGAAGCCTTGAAAAAATTTAACAATCATCCGACGCCCGAGAATTTAAGTAAATATCGTATTCTCCGGGACAAAGCTCGCCGCACAATCAAAGAAAGTAAACGAGCATCATGGATGAAATATGTTTCCTCTTTAAACTCTCGTTCCTCAATTAAGAAAGTTTGGGACACGATCCGAAAAATAAACGGAAAGAGAAAACACAATTCTTTCCGACATCTAAAAGTGAACAATAACAATCTTAGCTCAAAACGTAACACAGCAAATGTTCTTGCTGATACATTCTCTAAAAATTCGTCATCATCTAATTATTCCGAAGCCTTCCAAAAATTGAAAACTCAAAAAGAAAAGTCACGTTTAAAATTCACATCCAACAACTCGGAAAGCTACAACCAGCTGTTTTCACTATCAGAACTTATGGAGGCTTTAGACAAGGCCCATGATACTTCCGCTGGGCCTGACAAAATACATTACCAGTTTTTAAAACATCTTCCAGAATCATCTTTAACATCTCTTTTAAAACTCTTCAATGATTTATGGATTACTGGTAACCTACCTAAAATATGGAAAGAAGCAACAGTAATACCAGTTCTCAAACCCGGTAAAGATAGTGAAGATCCTACCAACTATCGACCTATTGCACTCACAAGCTGCATGTGCAAAACAATGGAACGAATGATCAATTCTCGGCTTGTATGGTACCTGGAAACTAACAATTTAATATCTCCTTTCCAAAGTGGCTTTCGTTATGGACGGAGCACCAACGATCATCTGGTTAGACTAGAAACATTCATTCGCGATGCATTTATCAAGAAAGAACATTTAGTAGCGGTTTTCTTTGATTTAGAAAAGGCCTATGACACAACATGGAAGTACGGGATACTAAAAGACCTGCACGATCTAGGTCTAAAAGGCCGTCTGCCCTCTTTCATATCCAACTTCCTCTCCGACAGAGAATTCAAGGTACGAGTGGGCTGTACTCTCTCAGATTTGCACGAGCAAGAGATGGGTGTACCCCAGGGCAGTATTTTATCTGTGACACTTTTCAATATCAAAATTAATAACATCACCAAGTGTTTGACTCCTGGTGTGGATTGCTCACTATATGTTGATGATTTTCTCATATGTTATCGGTCAAAGCACATGCATACAATTGAAACACAACTGCAGCAAAATATCAACAAGATTCAAAATTGGGCTAGTACGAACGGTTTCAAATTCTCGAAATCAAAAACGGTATGTATGCATTTCTGTCAATTACGACGACACCACGATGAACCTAAACTCAAGCTGGACGGAACACCTATTCCAGTTGTTGAGGAAACAAAATTTTGGGGTATTATCTTTGACAGAAAACTGACTTTTATTCCACACCTAAAAAACTTGAAAGCCAAATGCTTAAAAGCACTTGACCTACTTAAAGTAGTAGCGCACACTGACTGGGGTGCTGATAGAAAAGTCATCCTGAATTTATATAGAACGTTTTTTCGCTCCAAACTAGACTATGGTTGCGTTGTGTATGGTTCTGCCAGAAAATCGTATCTTAAAATGCTTGATCCAATTCATCATCAGGGAATAAGACTGGCTCTGGGAGCATTTAAAACATCCCCGTGTGAAAGCCTTCTAGCTGAGGCGAATGAACCACCTTTATCGCATCATAGAGAAATGCTTTCCGCACAGTATGCTCTGAAATTAAAATCAAACACTCTGAATCCTGCTTTTTC